>VJOZ01086368.1:0-17186 GCA_009801055.1 Stichopus horrens | reverse complement strand
AAAAAACCACTCCCCCTTCACTAAAATGGAAAATCCTTTGAGCATTACCGAACAGTTCTGAAATGTACCGATGAAAAGAGGGCACCATCCAAAAATACCTGTCCCCTCTAGTCACCGAAATATGGCATACTGTGACTGTTCAACCAGTAGCTGACCAGCTGAGGACTATAATAGGGAATGTGGTATTGTCAGACCAGTTTTGATGTTTTGTAAATATCTCCTTCAGAGAGGCTTATAGCCTTTACCCAAACTCACGTATCACATTTCTCTAAATTTCAAATTCAACATTTAGAAACAAATCCTAAGACCAGCTAACACCCGTCACCTGCAGGCATAAGCAGCCTCAGGGAAAATTTTGACTTTGTGGACTGTGAGGAATCAACTTTGCCTCGCTGGAAATCATCACTGCCAAGCCATCATTCTTTCAATATTTACTACTCTCAAAAATTCTCGTGATTTTGGTAACTTGATACAATTGACCATACCACTCTCTTTGGTAATGGCAGAAAGAGGTGACTGCTGTTTAATACTTGGTTACACCTGATAACTCTTAAGAAAGCCAGTGACATCATAACATTTGCCTCCCTCTTATTGGTTAGACAGAAAACACTAGCACTACATGTGTGGGACACTTCTTGCTTGTCACTGGCTTAATTTCTATCCAAGAATTCACCTTTACCACTATCTCACTGAATTCTGTCCGTCAGGGATGATACACTACAAAGAACACCCTGAAGGCGACTTCACAATCTAACCAAAAATAGTCCCCAGTGTTTGAAATGGACCTCTTTTGACTTTACACTTCAGAGGTGGACCTGGGCATTAAAGTCATCATTGTATTGTGTGTCAATGTGCATGTACATTTGAAGTTACTCTTGAGTAAACGGATCAGTTGGTGTAGTGCATGACGTGCAGAGTCTCCAAGCTCACAAAAAGTGAACCGTATCGCAGTGCAGTAGAGACTGGGTCATTTACACTAAATGAACTCTGTCACACAGGATGAACTGTATAAAACAGATAGAACTATGTCACACAGAATTAAGTGTACCACAGTGCTGTGTAGAAGACTACATCCCTCACACTATGAACTGTGTCACTCAGAATGCACTGTATCACACAGAGTGAATTGTATCACATAGAATGAACTGTATCAGAGTGCAGTGTAGTAGACTATGTCCCTCATACAATAACCTGTATCACACAGAATGAACTGTGTCACACAGAATGAACTGTATCAGAGTGCAGTGCAGCAGACGACATTCCAAATACAATGACCTGTGTCACACACTATGAACCGTGTCACACACAATGGACTGTATTACACAGAATGAACTCTATCACAGTGCAGTGTAGCAGACTGCGTCCCACATACAATGACCCGTGTCACACAGAATGAACTGTGTCACAGTGCAGTGTAGTAGACTGTGTCGTTCATAAAATGACCCCGTGTCACACACTATGAACCGTGTCACACACAAAGGACTGTACTACACAGAATGAACTGTATCACAGTGCAGTACAGTAGACCAGGTCAAATTCAGACAAAGATCATAAGCAGCAAGCATTGCCGTTTTAAGTAACTTGCTTTTACTTGGAGGCCATTGCAGATGGCTGGAATACACCATCAGCTACTGAGGCTAGGCATATGAACTCATCAATGGAATATGACATCACCATAAGGACGCCATAAGGATCTATGGCACTGTTTGAAAATGTTATTTCAGACCATTTCAAAGACCTTACTTTTCATTTCAAAGAAATAATACCCAGCCAAGATATAATACACCACTTCTGATGACCTCTTCAGAAGACTTAGAAGAGTGATACATTACAAATATTGGTATTTTCATCCACTTAACCCAACTACACAACAAGGCATTTTGAAAGGTCGTGGTTCTCTTTCATGTGAAGGAATGTATAGTTGTCTTCTTTCTTTCAAGCAATTGTCGATGTCCGCCCTTTTTGGCCGACATTAATGTAAGTGGAATTCACATGCTCTGAAATCAATTCAACCAGCTCTGATCACTGACTAATCTCTCTTGCTGCCATTTACAATCCATGTTGCTAGGTTCTCCTGCCACCGACCGGTGTTTCCTAGCTACCAGGTTCACATCTCACTGTCCATCTACTCTTCATCTATATTCTTCATCCTTGACAAACAAGTCCAGGAAATTCTCATCTCCAGGAAACACACAAGTTCCAGTTCCTTTCCACGTCACGAGCCCAAGTTGGACCTAACGACCCGACCGGGTGTTACATCTTGTATTTCATCTTGGATGTGGTGGTCCCAAGGGTTGCTGACAGGGTCCTGATGTGACCCGTTAGACCCCCATGGACTCTGCTACCTGTTTTCATCCTGGTGTAAGAACCAAAGACATTTGGCAATGGTAGAGGCAGACTCCGCCTTGCTGAGAGCTACGTGAGACAGCCTGTCTTCGTACCGCAAAATCAACCTACAAGTGAACGGAAGATATGGAACGGTGATCGCTAGCCATTTGATGACCATAGTTCAATAAAATTTGTGAATACACAATTCACATTGATTACCCACTTAAACATTACATCCAACAGTAGCCAATAGCTACACATATTACCACACTGTTCATACAAATCTTTCCTCACCTTATCACATTCCTCAGTCCTCCCTCCCCAATGCCTTACATCTTCATCTGATCAAAGACCATTCTTTTACCCCTCACCAGTCCATCAGCTATCGCCTTTCTCTCACCCCTGTCCCCATGCCCCACCCACATTAAAGGAGCACAGCAGCCTGTATAGTACTAATAGAAATACAACACCAACAAATATTTTCCATGCTACATACCTTCTCCCTCCTTCGTCTGAGTACTTGGCAATGTTTTTCAATATGAGAGACGAGGTAATACGGATGCTCCTGGTAACTGGACCTTCCTTCTCTCCCTGAAGGCAAAAATGAAAAAAAGAAAAAGAAAAAAGAAGAAGTTAAATACAAATAAAACTCATCTTTTGTGATCAGATGGAGTTCAGATGCACTTAGAAACATTTTTTACTCGAATCATGAAAAGACAACAACAGAAATGCACATTCTCTACTGTGTATATTTTTCTTTCGGGATGATAATTACCCGTACTTTTGCTCATTAGCAAGCTGGCACCGATAAGTAATGAAGAACAAAATAGAAGAAAGACTACGACTGAATTACAGGATGGAATAACTCACCATTAATTCATGCAAAGCTGGTGCATGGAGACTTCTCCTGATTGCATGGTATGCAGTATGTGCATTATAAACCACCGGGTGTGTCGGCGGCTGTGCTTCCTTCTTACCCTGGTTCTCTGGACCCCTCTGGGTCCGCCTCTCTGCTGCCATCAACAAGGCATCCTCACTACAGTGTTTCTCCTTCAAAGAATGAAAGGCAACCCATGTTAACCCCAAGAATAATCGGAAGGGAGATGGGGGCAGGCATTGTGTATGACAGCATTCAGTTCTAATGAGGGCAGTATACTGCATTTCACTATGATCAACACGTCACTCCCCCTCCACCCCACCGGTGTTCGTGCTAAGGAATCAAACTCGCGCGGGAAATCCCTCTCTAAAAGAAAATTTGGGAGGCATCTCCGTAATCAAGGAAGGGAGTTGCCGCTTGATAAAGATCCTATTGCAATTAATCATGGGCAAATATGTAATTGTAGCTACGACCTCAGCTGTGGGGAGAATCATCTTTGTGCAGGATTCAGGACGCAAATGTGGGATTCCTACCATCCCTTGCCGTTAGCGCAAACACAGCCCCCTACAATACAAACTGACATGGTTTGAGACCAACTGAAATAAGGTTTTTCTCCTGTAAAATAGGACAAGTTATTTCAAATACAGTTTCACCATGACGATCGGCAGTTTCCTTCAACAAAGGAGGAAAGGGGGTGGACAGTATCGGTGTTCCCAACTTATGAAATACTCTTGTCGAAGTTATGGAAGTATGTGTGATGACAATTTTGTGTTTAGAAAAGAGAGAGACATACCTGGATGTGAGTCACGGTTGACCAGCGTTGTCTCTTGATATTATCGCAGCCTTCCCATTCACAGGTACCTTTGTAAGAAGGGGTCATGACGTGCTCTTTGCAGGCATGGACGTGAAGAGATTTGGCAGAAGACAGATTTCTGTGGGAAGTGAAAAGAGCGAAAGAATTTACTAAAACACCAACGGGGATTCGAATGCATGCAAACAATGAGTGCTTGGTTTTCCAGAAACATCTTAAACAGATATAAGATATCACACAGACATGTTCTGTCAAAATGATTCAGGCCATTAACAGCAGGTACTTTACGACACAAGTGACCTTGAAAGATTGGAAGAAGCCCGTGGCTTCTCTGTTACAGCTTCATGCCAGGTGACTACCGACTTAACCGCTATGCAACCAAATATTACAGTGTCTTTTTCTAAAAGGTCAATTCATTAATTGACCTTAATTAATGGAAAACCTGAGATTACTTCTTGGATTAACACACCCATCTGACTGTGACCTAATGAGGGATCGAACATGAACCGCCGGTCGCTAAGCTTCGATGCTTCGAATGCCAGCACAGAAGAGACATACACCAACAGCTTTCACAAAATTCAAACACTGATGACTTCAATTATTTACTTGTCCAAATGATGAAACTTTGTCAATTTGAGATTATTCTGCATCTTTTCCATGCAGACAAAATCTATGAAAATTAACATTTGATGAGATCTATGAACTCAACAAAATATCAAATTCAGAAAACTGACATTTTGATGAGATCAAACATCTCGTCAAAAGGGTTAAAATTTGGACAATTCATTTTGACGGAGGAGAGCTAAGCAAATTGACAAGTTTTTGAAGGTTGCCTTTTGATTAAAGTTGTTTTATTGATAAGTTGTTTTATCTCACCAAAATGAGTTTTCTGAATTTAGCCACTTTCACAAGATTGTTCTAGCTTTGCAAAATGGTTATTTTCTGATTTTACCATTTTCACAAGTTTATTAAATCGTCAAATTCAGATTTTTGTCATTTCCACAAGTTAATATGCTAAAATGTCTATTTTAGGAAACATTGTCATTTTGCTGAATTCTTCCTCTTTGCATGTGCCTTCTATGCTTCCATAATGTTGTCATCAACATTTAGCGAAAAGAACATTATCTTTCCAGCATGCTTGTATGAGTGGTAACGACTGATTGCTTCCAAGTGAGAGAGACGTTCACTTACTTGTGACAGCCATGCCATTCACAGATGAAGAAAGCTGAGATGGGGTTTGTGCCAGATTGGTGACTCTTGTTCTTGTCAGAGTGTTTCCCGGAGGATCTCCTCTCCCTCTTACTGGATGAAGATGAAGTAGATGAAGACCGCCTCTTCTTACTGGAGCTCTTCTTTGGTTCACTTGCTGCCGGAGGAGGCGGTGGAGGAGAGAGAGGCCCACTTCCCAGGCTGCTGGGCGTGTCGCATCTTGCGATATCATCTGCCGTCCTCTTCATCCCTCTCTGTTGGTCAGAGGTGAATGATTCTTTGCCTAAAGGTGACGAGGGTACCTGTACTGGAGGCAGATGTGATCCTACCGTCCTGCTCGTGTCAGATGGCAGCGGCGACCCGATCGGGGAGCTTGAAATGGATGTGTTGGGGCTGAGAACATCTGGACAAATTTCTGTGTGACCATTAGGTGTCGCCACTGCATGGTTTACATCACAAGTGGAAATTTCGGGGTTCTTATCATCCAGGAGACCGTTACTGAGGAAATTTTTCTCCATTGGCAAGGCAATATCGCCATTTTCCATGACTTTGATTGGTCCATTAGTATTGCCACCTGCCAACAACTTGCCATCTTCAACTCTAAGGCAAAGGTCTTTTCCTGCATTATCACTTTTCAGTTTTTTGTTTTCTCTGAAAGAATCCTCGATGACAATCTGATTATTTGATTTTCTATTTTCCATTCTCGTTATACTTTTCACAATTTCGTTTTTCACTTTGTCCTCGATTGCAGCATTAAGTTCCTTCTGGAGGATGTCTTTGGTCATTTGGCCGTTCATGATGTGGTTCACGACGGCAGATTGTTTCTTGTTCAGTTCGTAGGAACCGATCTCCGAGACTTTGTCTCCGATCAAATCGGGAACCTCGCTCCTATCGTCCTGAGAATGTACATTATTTAAAACTATGTCGTTCACTTGGTGTCCTGGTTTCCCACTTATAACATCACTTTGACAATGTTCCGAAATGGAATTCACTGATGCTGCTGTTTTATTCAAGTCAATAGTAGCATCATCTCCGCCGACAAGTTCAGGCCCACTGCTGGCAGTGTCTACTCTTTCTCTGCTTCTATCCTTCTGATTTTCAATATGATTTGGATTTTCGATCCTCTCTATTTTGGCTTCCACTGGAATCATTACTTCTTCTCCGATGCCATTTAATACCTTGTTTGGTGTTGTCGTCTGCTCCTCTTTCGTGGGTTTCGGAGACTTGGCTTTTGGTTTCTTTGGAGCCTTTGGTGGACTTTCTGGTGGCACTTCCTCACCATTGCAAGTGATGTTGGTGTCAACTTCCTTGGCTGGAGGTATTGTACCTGTGAAGTGGGTGTTCAAAGGGTTATTGATGTCAGGAGTTTGAGGGACAACAATAGGATGGTCCAAACTATCCTGGCTGCATTCACTGGGGTTGGCCTCACTGACACTCTCTGAAATGACGCTGTCTGCATTCGAATCTCTGCTACAGGCTGGAGGGGAATGGGACCTCTTTGAATGCTTCTTGCTCTTCTTCTTCTTTCCTGATGCTCGGTGTTTGTCTTTGGACTTTTTCTTCTTGGATTTGGATGTGGAAGAAGTACTTGAGGTAGGGGAGGCTAAGTCACCTGGTGAACACTGGTCTTGGTTGTTGTTGTTATATTGCACTGGGCCTACAGATAACTGCGGCTGAGCCACTCCTTGGTTCTGGTTGGGCACCGAGACCATCAACTGTGGATTATATGGAGGTGGCTGGTGATGTTGGTGATGATGATGGTGGTGTTGCTGTTGTGGTGGTGGTTGACCTGGCATGGGTCTCGGTGCAATGTTGATCAGGCCCTGCTTCTGCTGTTGGGGGGGTTGTGTGGTCCAAGCATTAACAGCTACCAGATGTCCTTGTGATTGCACTAACTGCATCTGTGGCTGAGATACTGGGCCCTGCGTTGCTACCTGTCTTGGTGGGGATATGGGTGAATTTTGCTGAAGGAGTCTTTTGATCAATGGTGCATCTGTGTTCAGACTCTGAGAGGTACCAGTGGTGCAACCGTAACTGACCAAAGGAGCGCTTCTTGCACCCTGTTGGAAACCTCCATTAGCATTTTGAGCAGCAGAGGTGGCGACCACCATGGCAGAACCTTGAGATAAAGGCAACCTATTTTGAATGTTGGCAACAAAATGGGATCCACCGGTGCTATTATGAACAATCTGTTGCTGAGCTGGCTGGTTAACAGGGGGCCTCATTACAAAACTTTGCCCTAAGACTATCTGTTGTGTTTGCATGCCTGGATGGTGCTGTAGAGTCATCATGGGCTGTCCTTGATGCAGTAATGTGGCACTGGGTTGTATGCTGATCGTCTGAGTTGAAGGCATGTGAATATTAACGCTAGTCTTAGGTAAAGTCGTCATGGTGTTCTGTTTCGGTTGCACGTTCTGCCCCGACTGGTTGAAAGTTGCAGGTTTGGGTTGGATAGGCTTTGGCTGAATGTTAACTGGCTGTCTGGAACTTTGCTTAGGCTGCAGGTTGATGCCAGGAGCAAGTTGAACTTGCCCCTGTATCATCGGTTGAACATTCAGGACAATCCCCTGAGAAGGCACCAGGACATTTTGAATGGTAGCACCACTGGCAGGCACCACTTGATGAACCACTGGGTTGGTGTGGACAAGAGTTATTGACTTGGTAGTTGGAGGACGAACGGAGGGTGCAGCTGAAGGCTGAGGCGGTGTTGGAACAGATGGTGGAGCCTGAGGTGGTATTGGAACAGAGGATGCAGCTGACGGATGGGGCGGTATTGGAACGGAGGGTGCAGCCTGAGGATGGGAAGGTGTTGAAACAGAGGGTGCAGCCTGAGGATGGGAAGGTATTGAAACTGTGATCTTGTTGCCTGACGTGGTAAATTTAGCTTCTATGGGAGGTAGAGGGCAGCTTACTGCAGATGGCATGCTTTCATCTAAGATGGATGAATCCTCTTTGTGTTGGTTACTCTGGGATACAGGTTCACTGTCTCTCAAAGGAGGAGATTCACTGCTGGGGACAGATGCATCCATGGATTTCTCCTGCTTGTCTGTTTCATCGACATGAGAATTGGGAACCTTCTGAATTCTGACTTCTCCCTCTAATAAGTCTGCAGCATTTCCTGACTGGCTGGTAGATGGCGCCGAGGATTCACCACCCTCCGTGACAACACTGGGGGCCTCACTCTCAGTCAGGCTCTTGGTAGAGACAGGACTGTCTGCAGGACATGGCGTGCATATGCCAGATGGACTCAAGGCATCGACCATGGGGTTTGTCGGAGGTGGAATCGGAGGCTGCGGAGATTCAGCGATGTCGGCCGAAGTTGCACTGGCGGTACCTTCATCACCACCACCAACAGCAGCAGTACAACCAGCAGAAGGTATTGGAGCAGCTCGTGCATGTTCTTCTGATATTGATGTTGGAGGTGATTGTTGTGGTATTGAAGCAGTCGCTGTGGTAGTAGTGATGCTCACTTTTAATGATTGTTCTGTTTGAGGAGGGGCGTAAGTCGATGCAGCAGCAGCAGGAGTAGGCAGCAGAGGAGGAGACAGGGGTTGCTTATTCTGTGGTTCTGAAACTGAAGGATTATGATCAGGAGCCCTTTGAAGCACAATATTACCATCACCAGCATGTGGATTAAATGTCTGTTTAATGGCTCCGCTGTTCGGAGGCACATTTTGAGGTCCAATGGGGTTTACACTGTTTGGTCCAGATGACAAGACACTGTGAGGTCCACGATACTGTGATGGTGATCCAGTCCACTGAGCTGGTGGGCGCTGCAATGTCATTTGCTGTCCTCCTAGTTGGACTTGAGGTACTCCTGGCATTAACTGTGGCCTGCCTGGTGGGGCACTCAAAGCCACTTGTGGTCCACTATATGACACTTGTGGTCCTCTCATAGGACCTTGGGGTCCAGCTGCATAGTTGTGCGAACCAGGTAATTGTTGACGTGGACCTGAATGTACCACATTCATGGCACCATGGATTGGTTGAGCTTGACTGTGCTGTAGATGTGTCTGCTGGGGTTGAGATCTTGGAAGGTTTGTTGTTGGCATGCTGTTTGGATGTTGCTGAGATGACAGACGTGGTGGTGGTGGTGCAACAACAGTGGGACTTGAGTTTGGTGGTGGTGGTGGCATCTGTTGACCAGGAGGGTACCCTGTTCTACTGATAGGGCCATTCATCACCTGCGGTGAGCTCTGGGGAAAGCTGTGAGTGTAGCCTGGTACCTGGCTGGGATGATAAGGTGGTGGTGGAGCTCTCTGGTTTGGGGTACCACTGCCTGAAGTGTAGCTGATATTCCTTGCTGTTGCTGGTGTAGGAGGAGGAGGACTTGGAGATACATTTGGAGATGGTGAATGCCTAGAAGCCAGATGTGCCATCATGGTTGATGCTGGTCGAGCACTGCTGCTCAGAACTAAGAGAGAGAAAGCAACAAAAGAAATGAAAATACTCTAATATATATATAAAAGCCAACAACAAAAGATTANNTCGAAACCAAAAATCTCCTACAATGACTCAGATGGACTAACGCAATTCAAGTTTCATACCAAACTCCATAATGGTCCTGCTAGCAGTGTGTACACCAAAAAAGCAAGAAAGACAAGCCTGAACGTTCACCCCTTTCTACGTTTAATGAGTCGGCAATATTTCCTTCAGCAATGCCCTACTACAGATTGTTTTGACGCAGAGGTGAATCTACTGGCAACGGCAACATATATTTAGAATCACAACAGCAACAACTGCAGCCTAGGCTGTCATTTTCCATGTTAGGCTAAGTGAGTTACTAACTCACCACTAGTTAGTGGTTCCTGAGGTTGCCACTTGAATGGCAGTGGGTGTTTCCTCTTGGCGATGCCAGCTATGTGATATTGCACTGAGCTGCCTGTGTCAACTTTCTTCATACCGACATGGGGATACACCAACCTGAATTGATGAAGACACAAAGACAAAGCAAAGAGAAAAGGAAAAAATATTATTACTCAAGCAGTTTCCTTCTTACAAAACATACAAGACTACCAACTACATGAAAGGATATCACTAAAGAAAGGCTGTATACAGTCACACTGCAACAAACTAACTTTTTACTCTGAAATTGTTGGTAAAAGTAAGATTCCTTTAAATAATAGGCAAACTAGAGTCAAATTCCCCATGGTGATATGACACACAGACTAATTTTTGTCAGAGGTATTAAGGAAGGCAATAGCATATTATGCACAAATCTTACACAGTGAATGAACATTGAAATATTGCCAACAACATGGAGAACTAGCCATCTATGATTTATGGTAATAAGCCAATTCATTTCACAGAGATCAAAATGTCCTTTGTCCAAAAGATTTAAAAGATACTTTTAGATTGTCAACCTTGGTCAACTCTACTTGTGATGCTGTGGATGTAGTGAGTCAATGTATTGAGTCAATGAATTAGAGTAAATACTGAGTTACACTACTACTTAATGAATTACATTGCCTGCGAGGGGCTCCATACCTGACACATCTGGCAAAGTTGTTTGACGGCAAAGAAACTCCCTTGGTCTGTTTGCATGCTGCGATATACTCGGCATAGAGTTCTACCCTGCCAATTGACTGTTCTTTATTAGCTTCAACATGACAATTTAACCTGAAATGGATATATTCAAAAAGAATTTTCAAATAACCTTCACACTCAACAAAAGTAAGAGAATATTCTTAGAATTGATATTAAAATTATTATTGCCTGATGTTGCCACTGGCAAAATTAAACTTCCATCAAATGGTGAACTTTGTCTACTAGCTGACTACTATTTTATTCCATTTACATGGCAATTTTACATTACTGGACAAAATATATCTCAAATATTAAATATAATTAATTCTGACAAAATCTTTCAGATGATGTGGGGTGAGAAATAGATGAATGAATTGAAGATGAGGAGCTGTTAATGCACGACCATCATACTTCTGGCAGAGGGAATCTCACTGCGATGCATGCACCCAACAAAACATCCAAATTCAGTCAAAAGTCACATCAATTTTAACTAGATAAAAAAAAAAGTGGGATGCACTTTTCAAACATTAACTACCCACTGAACAAGCTACTCCACTTCAGATTGGCAGGAAATATACCTATGTTCCACAAACATTTGCAAAAAACATCCATTTGTATAAGAATGTATGTTTCTTCAGGCAAAACATTAGGTTCCCTGACAATTCCCAGCATTCTGATTCTGGACAATTTCCAAGGGACAACACCACCTGGACAACTTCCCCCGGGACAATTCAGTATAGACGGGCTCTTTCCCCTCTGACAACTCCCATCCTCGGATTCGTCCTAAATTTCATTGAATTTGTCAGGGAGGGATGGGGTAGTCACAAAGTATTGCATAGACTCTAAGGATTCTGAGACGACTAACTTACCACTGACAAGCAAACCTCTCTGCTTCAGCGTCCTTGGTGGAAGTAGGCGTGGCTGGAGGGGTTGAAGAACTTGGTGGAGGAACAACGGTGGGAGTACCTTGGACTGAACAATACAAGAGAGATACAACAGAGTCAATATTACTAACGTTGAACACAAATGTTATTGGTGTTGTGATTCATTTACTATGCTAACATAATATTTAACCTCTGATGGGACAATACTTTATCTGTGGGTAGTTGAGGCATCCATTGCCCCGACAATATTTACTCAAGACACATGAAGGTCGTCGTCATATTGCTAATATTAACCAAACTGTGATAGGCTAGTGGTTGAGGTGTAATTCTTACATGATGATGAGTATGAGCTTAACTCTAAACCCAGACAAATGCAGTGGAACTGCCAAATATGTCAAATTTATAAAATATTGAAGAACCTAAGTAAGCCAGATGTTATTCCTCTTCTTTGATAAAAACCAATATTTACGTCCACGTTAACATTATTCTGAATATGTTTTGTCATTTCAGTGTCTGCTGAAAATATCTTTTGTATGGAGAAAAGAGAACAAAACTGCAGTCAGCATTAAAGAGGCAGTTCTTCCATATACTAGTGTTTGCACACAGGTGACCTGCAGTCCACAGAAGGGCTGGGGAATCAGATACCCGATATTCTGTTAAGTCCTGTTGAGCTACAAATTCATTGTGAAGTCATAATTGAATGTTGTGCTTTGTACATTAACATAATCTATGTACCAGCATGATCATGAAATGTTCTTAGCTGGGCATGCATGCACACTGAAGTTTGTCATATGTATGATGTATACATGATATCATCTGTCAAGTAACCTGTGCAAACATTCATACATACTCCTACAACAAGTTTCAGTCAAATTAGTTGATCAGACAAAAGAAAGTTATACCAACAACAGTCTTACCTCGTCCTGGTGACTTGACCCCTGGGGTGACCTGAACCGGAGGTTGGGGTGGGGGAGTAGGAGCATGATGAAGGCTTGTTCTAGGCACACCTGACATTTGAGGTGGATGATGCTGGGCCTCTGGATTAGGGTCGATGATCTTAATACCGACAAAGGCATCGGCACCGAGTGATTGTGCATCAAGAGTTACTAAGCAAACCAGTACATCTACATGAAGAAAGATAATAGGCTGATACTAAAGGCTGCATTTGTTATAAGACATCTATTCATGTTTTTATCTACAATGACCTCATGGGGTGGAGGAGAAGAGAAAGAACTATGGATAAAAAGGTATTAGTTCAACAAATATTACTAAAATTGCAAGGAGTTTTGCAAATAATACTACCCTCTTTCTCTAGCACATACAAATACAAACACGCTCCATACATCTTTTACCTTTGGCGACTGCTATCAAAACCTTAAAAATGATCTCCAAGCCATGACAGTTTTGAAATCACAAATGGAAGGGGGGCATGCTAGAATATCTTTGAGGGCTTTACTTCCACAATGATGAATGATGCATACAAGTGTAATATAAAGGGTTAAGTACAGAAAAAAATAGCACTTTTTATCGATCGTTATCAATATTGTACTCAAGTATTGACATATCAATATTTTGTTTTGACAATTATCAATTCAATTTAACATCGTGTGACCTTAGTTGATCTCTGCTGTGGTTATTTAATTACTAGCAACTTGATCGCTGCATTAAAGTGCAAGTCATTATCAAAATAGCCTCAACTGGATAAATTTATTTATTTACTTAAGCATGCATGTAGGTATGTATGTTATTGTATCTGTTATCTCCCATATGAGTCAACATCAACAGGGATTGATGACACAAGGCAAATAAACGTCTTCCTTACGTCCCTTCTAAAATCCTCAAATGCATCCAAATAATCCTGACACTGCAAACAAACCACAGCTTTGAACTAGAGCTCTCCGCAAAGCTACCAAAGGCGGCAAAACTTATCTGTGGTTCACGCATAGCAACAGATCCTAGATCTCTTTGGAATGAAAATCACGGCTGGACAAATCTGGAATACAGCCCATAACGTACATCAGATAAGAAAATTATGCTCATGCGGGGAAAGTCCCAAGAGGTTACTATGAGCCTCACTTACCTATACTGCGATCCACTTTACATATAGAACAGCAAAAACTGCCACCTTTCTCAGACATGACAAGAAGTAATTCCAAAGCCTCCAGGAGCAGTTGAATATCGTGGACATGCAACAGCTTTATCACCGTCTCAAAGACTCGGTGTTCAAGGCACTGTTCGAGCACATCAATGTTGTTCTCCACTTCCAACAGTTTCTCCACCACCTCTAAAGCTGGAGGAAAGAGAAGGGGGAAAAAAAAAGAAATGCATGCGCATCAAATAATCACAAAAGAAAGAACGTGTTTTGTGGATCCATCCAAAATCCATACCACATCCATCCAATCTGTGAGAGTGCATATTTCCTCACTACCTGTAACATCAAAGCATACAATGGCTCATACTAAGATAGATATCACAGTTTTACAATATGTAAAATGCGGAATTTCTGGGATACTCTTTGTGGTGGGCAAGTAGAACATGGATAAGGCACGAGAGACTCTGCATACTGAGTTCATGGTGACCTTCTTTTGAAACTAATCATTGATCATCAAACACATTCACTGAAGAAACAACGAACAGAATGTGATTCTACTAGTGTTTCATGAATAAATCTGTATATGTAAGGTAAGAAGGCAAGGAAGTTAATTAACCTCTCTGATGTATCAGTTTATTCAAAATCAGACACAAAAGCACCATGTGTAGAACAATTCACTGCTCATGTTAATAAATACTGCTCGCTTTTACTACACGTTAGAAAGAAGACCTTAATCACCAACAAACCTGCATGAATTTGACATTCCACACGACAAAAATTTGCTGAAATTCACAAACCACTTGATACGTTCAAACTGCAAAAGGAGCTTGTTCACTTTTAACTATGGCAAACTGAGTCATAATTCTCATTATGTAAATTATGCGGATTGAAAAGTCGGTAAATTTGCAAAATAATTGGGGCTTTCAGTCGATGTCTAACAACAAGACGGACTGCTGAGGAGTAATCCTCCGAGATGAGGGTGCTGTGCTTCTTGCACTGTATATGAATATACCTAAAAAGCCTCCTTTTAGAGTGTAATTCAAATGAATTCTAAGAGAGATTTAGAGGAAGATTTCAAAACTGACAATTACTTGACAAACAAGACAAACTCGAAAGCTGTTGGGTGGCAAGCTGACAAAGTGGAACAAAATTTATTTGGACCAGTCACTTCCATCAAACGGGAATGAGGATGATGTACAGAAAGTAATAAACTGAAAGTTCTCAATGGCATGCTCCAGGGAGTAATTTTACTTGGTATTGCGTTACTTAACGAGCTGGAATGTCTGGTGTGGCACATCAGTGACTGGAAGCTATATTCAGCAGACTTCAAAAACATGACAACTATTTTATAATCTCCGACTAATTGCTTGTAAAATAAAATAAACATAAGAAAATAAGAAAATGTAATCTTTGGAAAGGTTTGCATTTCCTGGATGTTTGTTTTCATTCCTTAGAGACAAGACAATCGATTTTTCAAGAATTGTAAGGATTCTAATGGAGAGAGAGAGATATCACTGGTGGCTTCGGTCTCTTTGCACTAAAGGCTTCAGTCTCAAAGGATGCTGTCATCACAGAAGCTCATTGTAAATGAGGATACGGCACAAACTGGTGCTGACAGTTGTAATCCAGAGCTGGCTGGTAATCGTTAAAACATTGAGGGGGGATGGGGTAGTCCAAATATTCGTGCTCTAAATCTCAACTATGATTTTATCTGAAAAGTCTGCACTTCAACCTATTCTAACTTAAAAAATTTTTCTGCAATGTTATCACAAAATATGTTTTTCTTAAAGGTCACCTATCTAATGATTGTATTTACCTTATGCAGTGCTATTTTGTTTTTCTTAATAGCCCTCAACCACACAGCAGCTGTGAGCCAGTTCAGAATTAGAGTTAATGATATTATATCACACTATTATGAACGACATGCGGTCAAAGGTCAAAGAAGTGGAAACACGGAAATGCACAACAACAACGACAATGAACATGCAAGCTTTTTTCAGGAGCTACGAGAAATTTGCTTATCCTTCTAATATGAATCTGTACACATGATACTACAGCGCATACGACAGTAAGGTCATCAAACAATAGTGCATGATGTTTCAATGACTTGTAAAGGTTGAGTGAAAACTGAATCAGCAATTGTAAAGTGTTTGTACCCTCCACACCTTTCCCATCTGAGATTCATAACTCTGAACTGGCTTCAATTCAACCGGAGACGGGTAGGTTGATATATCATCCATTTTTCCTACTAGTCATCAAATCCTGTCCCAGATCTACCATTCAGTCTTTCCGCGGAGCATTTGTCGATGAATGAACGACAGAACACGACGTCACCAATGTTGGGTGATAACTCGCATTCATCAGGAGACGGATCGGCTGGTAATCTACTACAGAAAGTATCAGCGCTAAGCAACGATTCAGTCAAACACAAGTGAGGACACTGCAGCTGCTATCATAGATGGGCCTCCACTTCTTGAAGAGATGGGTTATGGAGACTATGTTTATTTTCTCTTCTGCTTCAGGGGTGTGTCTTTCCCAACCAACATCCTGTTTGTTTATACTTCCACTGACTCTTCTCTATGAACCTTTTAAAATATTTACACAGATATTTTTTTATTCCATCTCTCCAATGCCAGCCACCTGTACACAGGTAATTTACAAACCCAGGGGACTAACCTACGGTATTTGACCTATCCATACCTCGCAAAAATTGCTTGAAAATGAGCAATGAGAGATAGAGAGACAGTGAGGAGGAAGCTGTGGCGACTTACAACGCAGGACGATAAATCTGTCATCATCCTCCAGGCCCTTATAGATGGTGTGGAACATCAGCTGGGTACTTCGATATGCCACGGAATCTAGGACAAACTGTAAGAGAGAAGAGGAGTGGAACAAAAAATAAGAGGACATTTGATCATCATGTTTCAGGCTGGAAGACTGTACTTTATATAACATCTATTAATCAGTTCCATCAATCTGTTTTAATGTAACTAGGCTGATGTTGCTGGTGATGGTGAATAAAATTCATCCTCTTCTGTTTTCAAAGGAAAAGTTAATCTCTCTGAATCTCTTTCAAGCAGATGAGGCATTACACAGTTGTGCCCAAGATACAGAGTTAATTCCTAAAAAAAAAGTCAAAACATGTAAATATATCATCTGTAAAGTGGATGCAATTCACAGCATCCTTTTTTTTTCCCCATGAAGACAGAATTGCTATCAGTTCCATTCATAGCATAACCCACAGCAAAAAAAAAAAAAAAANNAAAAAAAAAAAAAAAAAAAGGGAACAGAGGAAAGCAGGGAGACGGGAAAACTGAATCACCACAAAACTACCACTTTATTTAAGTTCATCAACCGAAACATGGTCATGGCTGTTGGAAGACCAGTTACTTCCCTTCAGTAACTTATTGCAGACAAAATATTCTTGTCAAACATGGAGCCTTGGTTTTTAGGCTTGGG
>VJOZ01086364.1:0-10428 GCA_009801055.1 Stichopus horrens | reverse complement strand
GTAGCTATGACCTCAGCTGTGGAAAAGTGTGCGGGATTTTCCTGCATCAGATTTATCTTTGAGTGGGATTCAGTAGACAAATACGGGATTCCTGCAATCCTGTGCCTTAGAGCGAACACTGGTTAAAGCTCCCTCACTTAGCACTGCAAGGATTATTAAATGCTAAACATTCATTTGCACAATCAACTTCATATTTTGCTTGTTTTATAACAGAATTCCCAACACTCACCTGGCTTTTGTATCTATGAGTGACTCATTTGCCTGTCTTAGCACAACAACTGCACTCCAATTTACTGAACCAAGAATGCTAGAACACTTTAACACCATCTAGAATATCAACTGGCATCGGGACTAACGTCCCCTTCCTCTTCTGCCATCTCGTGGCAGCAAACCACTGGCATGGCAGAAGTGCAGCTGTTGTGCTGCTGAGAGGGGTTAGTGAGGAGAGAAGCAAGTCCTGTGGCCAAACTTACTGTGGAGACATATCAGTTGACTGACGTTCACAACCACTTGCGTTTGTGCACAAGCTAATTCTAAGTTACCAATCAATACACACAATGGCACAGTGTGAATCTCCATTGTCCCCTCTCCCTCCCATAACAATAGAAAAAGTTCTTTCAAAAAATGGAAACAAATGACAGACTTCTGATTCTGGTGCACTGTTTTAGCCTTGTAAGTACTAACGGATATGGTGTTAAAGGTTAATGGCCCTGACCAGCACACTAGCAACCTGCAGGCACAGCAGTTATCTGCAGATGGTTACGTGGTGAAAGAGGTAAACACACACACTGTGAGCAGGTTTTGGAAAAGTAACTGATAAGTGCCTTCTTACCACTGGATCTTTCACAATTGCATGTAGACCTATGATGTTGGGTCCACCTCGTAAATTCTCCAGAATTTTTATCTCACGTTTTATTTTCTTTTTCTTTACCGGCTGGTAAAATGAGAAACAAAAGGACAGATAAGCAATCAATGTTCAGGGTTCACATTACAAAACAAAAAAAAAAGAAGGGAGTTATGGAACAATAACACCGCCACAGAACACTGTAATAATAGAACCAAAGATCTGACCTATACATCAAAAGCCAAAATGCCAGTATTAAACAATGTCCTGTAGCATGTTCGATAAACTGTATGTAATCCTATAATGGTGACCAGTGTTAAAGTGAGTCCTGGCAAACTAAGGCCAAGGTTTTGAACAGCGGCTTGTCACACTTCATGTTGTGTGGTGGCCTCGAGACCACCGGTCACTTGCTATCTGACCAGGCATACTGCAAATCATACATGCCAATCCAACTACAAACAAGAATGCAAATTCACCTATGGCTTACTTGTTTCATATGGCTGCAAACATTTGCTAGAGACATTTGTATTGCTATGGTTTCTAAAAAAAAAAACCTTGAGATGTCTCAAAAATGAAAGCTCCTGCTTTTGTTTATTTTTGCATCAGCAAACGAATAAAAAATAACACAAACCATACTTTCACTCACCTTTAATATTTTAATCACACACTTTTCATTGCTTGTGATGTTAACAGCTTCAAAGACTTCACTATATTTACCCCGGCCTAATTTCCGAACAATTTGATAGTCATCTTGCTGTCTGTGGAAGGAAAAAGGGGAAAAAATGTTCCAGTCATCAAACTGTAGGAGACCTGAGGATCTGGACTAGTACACATAGTGTACTTTCAGTTCTTGTTTCATTCTTATGGTTCACATCTATGTACACATTCAGCAAACCATTTACAGCAGTACCCATCTTATCTACCACACTTGGCTTGAAACTTAGGCAGGACACACCTCTCACAATCTCAGCCATGAGCATGATGGCTCACTTCAGTACAACTGTAAGGTATTACAAACCTGTCTAAGTTGTACATCAACATCGAGCAGGATTGGTGAAACTACTGTACTGGAGGCCATCTGGGATCAATGTTATGACTAAACTGTGTGAGGCATCCCATATTATTAAGAAACTGCATAATGCTCTTTGAGAAGTGAAGCTATGTTGACTGACACATGGAGAAGTCCATCTACCAGGGACCGTACACCAACTCAATGTTAAGTATCGTTACGCTCCACAGTGTGACAAAGGATGGGCACTGTACATCCACAAGACGGCTGTCAGAGGGGGTAGGGGTGGTAAAACATCAGCGAGGGCTCACTCACCATGAACATGTACAGATAAAGATAGCAGCAGTGTGTCCGTTCCTGACACCCAGAAGCCTGCCTCTGATGCAATACTACTGTACAAACCTGTGTATTAAGTTACTACAGTACCAACATAGATATTTACAGTACTATATTTCAACAAAAGATGTTTCAATCCCAAGAATTCCCATATACACAGTAACCATCATTCATAGATAACTTGCAGAGGTGAGAGAAAACTGAAAAGATTTCAATAATTTTGCAAATGAGATGTAAGAGTAAATTTATGGGAGGCATACCTTTACTTCTTTTTTTCGAGTGAGGAAACTGCTGCAAGTTCAAAACTGAAAGCCTGGGTTACTGAGTAGGAGGGGTGACTTCTACCTTGATACAAAAATCACTGCAAACTTTTTCCAATCTTACAGATACAGAAGTACAAGAAATGTATATATGGGGCCACCACTGAGTGAAAGGAAGTGTCATTTATGTATACTGCAAGATCCGTTGATTACAGTGCCAATTGATGACAGTTACAGATCCCTGATAAAACTTATACCAACAGCTTTATTGTCTAATAAGTCTGACCTTTAAAAATGTACAGAATTTAAAGTTTGAACAAGTGGGAAAGACTGTCTAAAATGCACACGTTTCCATCCAGAAATCGTATCGCAACCGATATCATGGTAGGATCTGTATCTTTCCTTTTTTTTAATTACACGGCAACGGTTTGGTCACAATATACATCTTTCAGCAATCTTTAAAAACATCTGCTAATATGAGTAAAAACAAACTTAACGTGAAAACATACAGATGACCTTTGTGAGCATTTTCCAACTTGCACTTGAAGTCTGATTTCCTTGCCTATACTGTACGAATGCCACTGGCTCTTGGCAAGTTTAAACTTGTGTATGAACTGACTGCATGTGACAAGCTACATATTGTCAACTTAGCACAGAGTGAACATGGTAATTCTTATGTAAAAGTGAAGTGCAGACAGCAAAGCACACTTTACACAATGAAAAGTGGAGTGTATGATGCCTGAAATGTACAGTAATGGTACACACTATCTCACCAGGGGGTATTCTACAAGTACAATACTACAATACTGTAGGCTACCACCTTACAAAGAATGAACTTGCAGTGCATCTCTTCAGCCTTCAAACCTTGCAACTGTTATGGCACATCCACCATTAAAGCTGCTTTAAAATTTCCTTCATAAAAATGCTACTGTACATTATGACTCTGCAGCTTTGATCAAAACTACGGTGTCTATGGTTACAAACTTTTAACTGGATAAAGCAAAAGTTGTAGGTTAATTATGATCTCACTAATGCAGTATACAAACACACAGGAGAACAAAGCGAGTCTTTTAACATTTCCATATTAAAAGCAATGCAGTTGCATTTAGAGGGAAAATGCGATGACCTGAAACTGAATTTGGCTCTTTTTTACTAGGAGATATCATTTAGTTGTTACAGTACATCGCTTTATTTGGCAGCATAACAATTTGCTTTTGCAGTATTTCAAATGAGTAGGGCCTGGCCACTGCTTATTCCCTTTAACACAACAGAGAACTGGCAAAGGATTGAGGATTGAATTACTCGTAAGTCTACAACCACCCTTCCCACCTACCGGACATCTGCAGTACTATCAAACCCAATGATGGAAGACAGTGAACCAGTGGATGGATTATCAGTAATTCACAGATTCCCAATCTATGAATGCTGGTGTTTCCCATTTAATTTTCAACATGATAGCATACATGTGCTATACTGTGGGTCACATTACAGCATCATTGGTACTACCCACATAAATCATGATGACCCCCGAGTTGAGGTTACCCATACAGTACTGTACATCTTCACAATTCAGAGTTGAGGTCACATGCAGCTTGGTTCAGATGGAAGTGAATGGCCTTTACCGTGCTAAAATGTTTGCCACAGAAAGCTCAACTGAAAACAAGTTGACAATCATGACAGGACCACTGTACTGTAAACTGCTCCCAATGATGCATCCATATTGAAGGTTGGTGACCAAAACAAAAGTGAAAACTCTGCTCTTTCTGGTGCTCTCTGAAACAGTGCTCCTTTGCGATGTACCCTACTGTATTGTTCACTGTTACAGCACCTCCACCCCATTCTCAATGCAACACAGCCAGCGACACACATTTCTCAATCTGCGAGTAACACATAATTACTGAATGACATGGCTACTGTAATATTGTACCCATGATATACAGTAGACTATACTGTAAACTGTATTCATGAATACAGACTGCACATAGAAAGTGAGCAGGCAATAGCTGCTGCACTGCTGAGATGCATTCCAAAGACTCACATCCCTCCCTCTCCTTACCACAAACAGAGAATTGCCGCTACACAGAACGTTCACTTTTAACACGCCTGCCTGAATGCCTGTCTCTTTCTTGGGATAGGATGAAGTCAGACTTAGGATCTGAACTGCACACAGTGACCACCATGTAGTAAACATCTTTGGAAGCACACTCACCAGGACAGCATGGAATGTATTATAAACTATATATACCAATCACAAACCAATGCACGGAGAGAGACAGAAAGCTTACTGTATTTCCGAGATGTTCACTGCTTCTTGGTTTGGATACATCTTTCCAAACAATAACAACCAGAGATTGCCAATGATCACGACCGACGACCTTGCTGCTAAATTTACCACAAACACAATTCTATCAATCCATTCAAGTAAAAATGATGAACTGATGATATTCAGTTAGCTTCTCAGTTTACATTGGCTTCGTGAAGTGACGCTTAGGGAAAAGGAACGTTTTTGCACAGGTGAAAGAACTGAGAAATTCATGCATATTGATGCAATGAGCAATTTTTTTAGACAAAAATTGCACTTTATGAACAGGTGCTGATGTCCACAATCATCAGATTTGTTAACATAAGTTGAATTACCTTGTATACTATACGATTGTCCTATTTTAATCCTCGAGGGTTTAAACTAAGCTCGTAGAGAGCACTTTGGAAAATCAGTCATTGAACTTTTCTATTGTCGATTTTTCCACTTCACCACTTAAGCACCTGCAGTAAAAGACAGGAGGGGTGGGATGCAAAATCTTCTGTCCTACACAGTACTTTAACTGCACAGACTTCACTGAAGTCAGGTTAACATGTTTTTAATGTACAGTACAGTGGACACATGCAGTGTTGAAATGTTAGCAATGTCTGACTATAATGTTTGTTGTTCAAAGGACAATCCAAACGTGGCTGTCCTTGCAAAAATGAAGTGGTCCAGTCAAAACTTGAATACTAGTTCTGTTAACAATTTTTTTTTCCTTTCTGTTTTGTAGGTTGCTGTATCATGAAAGACAGTTGCAGTTTACAGTTGCAAATAACAGCCAACTTTGTAAACATGTGTCAGACATTCTACAGCAAGTAATGACATTTTGTGAAAGCCTCCAATTAATTTGTTTGTCTCACCACTGAATTGTGTCTGGGACACCCAGTGACCAAACGTCTTCACTGACATGAGTCTTGAGATGATGAGGGCTATAGATCTTCAAAAGCTCTGCAATTTGACCCGAGACTGTATTTAAGACCATAGCATTTCACGGTTCCAGAATCATCAGTTAGGGTTGATTGCTTTTACATGGTTGTTTACCATCTCTCACTCTATAAATTTCCTTTTGCTATGTGATTTTTACCAGGTTTTGCAAAGTAATCTTGGTAGCCATCTGCAGGTTACCTTGCAAGGTCATCCTTGATGTATACACTCACCAAGAAATTTGCTTTATACATCCAAGTTGATGAGTAAAACACCTTTCACTCAATAGAAGCAACGTAAATTCTATCCACTTTAATGCCATTACACAAATTCAAAGCAGAAAATTGCTTCAAAACTGTAAAGTCTACAGAGGGATTCTGATCTGTGATCACCAAATAGAAGTAAATTAGAATTCCTTACTTGTTGCTCTCCCCTCAAAACTTGCTTGCAACAGTATGTGTCCAATGACAAGTCAGGCAACTCGTGTATTCTACGCTTTTGTGCAGTCGATTTCTTTGGCCGAAGCTTTTGCGGTCAAATACATCAGTGACAATGAGAGCATTAAAATACCCTGTTTGAGGTACTGTAAGTCAAAGTTACCATTACACTGTTCTGAAACTGTAGTTTCAGCTTCAATACCACAAACAGAAACCCACACAGTACACTAATGACCATAAAACTCATAATTTTTTTTCTTTCTCTCTCTCTCAGTTATTCTCAACCAACTTTTGCTTATAAATTCACCTTTAAGAACATTCATTTTGCTATTGCTTGGCACTTCCCACAATAACAAACAGGAAGAGTCAGCACTGTATGCTATACTGTAGCTACTGTACACTCTGCATGGAGATCTCTACATGTGTAATCTTGGGATTTTTGGCCCACCTCTGACTATTACCATACCAGACCATGATCTACAATAGGTGCACAGTACTGACCTACACTAGTGTCAACAGTGTCAAAACAAACTCTATTCTACAGTGCATCCATCTCCCTTCTCACTTTAACAATGCTACTGAGCTGTGCAGATTTATATACCACAGTCCACAGAACATTGCACACTACAGCAGTTATCTATATACTGTAGTACAAAAGTGCAGAGTTGCGGTATGCAGCTCATCTGTCAAATGTCACAATCTTCTTCATCAGTATCATCGCTATCATAACCACAATACATTTGTATTTAACATGTACACTACTCAGAACCTATACTTCAGTACACACAGTTTAATACAACAGTATCCTGCTTACAGGTATCTCGCTTCTCGTTATCGCTATCTTCATCTTCATCACTTTCATCATCATCATGATACATGTGTGAGTACTTACTAGTACTGTGCTAACCTATCTAATGACTACAGAGCAGCATTTAAAAGACAAATGATTAATGAAGCATAACAAGCAGCTGGTAAGACCTTAGGAATGTGAGTTACAGAATGACAGATCTGCCTCGTGCCTGCCTACCAAAAGGCCATGAATCAGCCGTGTTCCACCCCAGAGAGATACACGGTGCTCTGGAGAGAAAATGCTGACAGTGTGATGAGCGGCATAGACTGTATGTATCTTCACTTTAGGCGATAACATGAGATTTTTCTGGCATGTGAGATCAGCTACCTAGGAATAAAAATGTACACACTGTGTGTACTGCAAGACACAGAGCTGTGCTATGTTGGTACTGTACTATACACTCTTGTTGGATACAAAATTATCCTCAAGCGAGGGAGCGACAAATAACTGACATTCTACCTGTGTATTCAGTGAGAAACTTTCATTTCTTCCATCTACCAATCTGTGTCTACAAATATGAGTTATGGTACTTCAGCATGTATTCAGCTTTTGAAAACATGGATATTTGTAAAAGCCTTTCCAATTTAGCTGAAAATGCACCTAGTTGCAGCAGTACAAAAAGGGTGTCAGTATCCTGATTAATACTGCCAACTGAAGTCAAGCAGTGGTCACGGTCAGAGGCAGTGCTGGATTACATCTCAGCTGACTCTGAGGCACATTGTTAACTTTGATCTTGGGCTCACAGAAATAGACCCAGATCCTGGGCAGAAGATAGAAAAGGCCTGAACTTTTGTGGTGCAAACTTTCTGCTGGCCCTACACCACCATGCCTTGTCTGCCTAATCGTTTATCCAGCTCACTGGTCGGAGGATTCATTAGAGAGCATCTTTGTACTACGGTAAACTGAGCGAGACTTCCGGTGTGATTCTCAGGAAGGCAATAGATACAAATATAAACTAACAAATAGCAGAAAGATGCAGTGCACTACTACACTATATGTAGTGTCTAGGTAACTATTAAGTCTACATGTGTATACTGCAATAACTGCATTATCACATGATGTACCTGTACATTGGGACTTGGATATACTGTACAGCACCTCAAGTTTGCTACACACATTAACTATTACTTGAGTTACTAATGAAGTATGCTGCTTTCTATATTGTTTTATCATGCCCAGCATTTCTAGGGACCATGGCAAATGACCTTTGACTTAAATCAAATTAATGAATTTTTAAAAGCTGTGGAAACAAAGACAATGTATGGAAAAGAATTTACAGAAGAGTCAAGAGCGATGAATAAAACTATAAAATGCAACACCTGGTTCACACAAATATACGTAGCAATATTTTGTAGCTACAGAACTGTATGCAAGAATCTTTTAGATTCACTGTGATGCAGTACAGTAGCTGTTGCTTATACAGCAGAGGGAGTGACATTTCTGAAGTTTGCAACGTCGGAAATACGTTTATCACGCACACTGCAGACCATTTCGTTAATCTGATAAGCAGATGGACAAACTAACAAATTGAACGCATGCACATTCTTTCACAATCTAGCTCGGTTGCGACTTTTGTTGCATCACAGTGAGTGCTATTCCTCTGCTCCACGGACGACATGCGGTGGTAGACTGAGCAATTTAAACACACCAAACGACGAAGAGGGCTAGCGGGCATCGGTGTTGCTTTACTGAGTACTAATTAAACCTTCTAGGAATCACAGCTTGACCTCATTCTTGGGGTTACAGCAGTTTGGGTCCGAGAGAACACACTACGGTACTAGTCATGCCGTTAAACAAGATTCCATTGTACAGTATGGCATTCCCTCATGCAGCCACTGAGAGAGCGGTTTTGTTTGAATTTCTGGCTCCATTCTGGCAGCTCTTCCAAGTAGCAAAGAAGAAAGGAAATTCCTCTGCTATTCCATTTTCCCAGGCATTACGATACGATTTTATAGTATTTCAAAAGTGACGTAAAATCAGAAATTTGGGAGAGGTATCTTGAAATGACTTCATTCATACTACAATGCATGGCAAGCGATGTGACCCTCTGAAAGACAGAACCCGTCTCTCGCTGTACGTTCACCAAAATCTGGACTTCTGACTGCTTCTGTACAAACAGCAGCCACTAATTCACATATATGCCAGAAGCATCTGATTCCTTACTTGCAACTGACAGAAAACCCATTTGCAAAGCGATGTGTTAAAAACATGTTGTTGAAAACAAAGCGACTGAATACCCTTTACGATGTCATTTCGAGTAATCTAATTGAATGTGAGTGTTTGCACTCCATACAAACAAATGAATGCATTCACTCACTCAGCCTCCTGACTGGAGGTGAACTAATTCAATGTCTGCTGCTGGGCTGGCATTCTCACTTTTGTGTGTTAATCAGATGTTGAAGTATGTGCAGAGATATTCAAAAGAGACCTTAATTTTACAATGCCAGGTACAGGTAGAGCAGTTGGCATTTGCAGCAGTAGTTCAATACAGGGCAGTGTATTAAAACATAAACATACCGTGGGTAAACCCATAGACGGCATTAACGGTATGAACAACCCTCGTCAAAATTACACAAAAAAGTGATAAAATCACTTAATGCAACCCTCACACTGGTGTAGTAACTGACAACACACAAAGTCTACTGGAAAACAATGAACCAGGTGAATGTTGTCCAATTACTCTACTTAAAAGTTCATGTGGGAGAATGTGTCCACTATTACAGGAGCGATTTTGAGACAATGCCTTGGCAAGTTGACGCATAAATGTTTCTGGGCACGGTATAGTGATACAGTGCTGAAATTCAAAAGGCAATCAATTCATAATCTATTATTTTGACCCAATTGCATAATGTCTTAGAGGAAACACAGTTGTTAGACCTAATGTACCGCACGTAAGCATTCACACCGTCGCACTGCTAGTTCGAGTAACATGAGATGTACTGTAGGAGTGTAGAGTGGATGTTTTCCACACGAAAGTGTGGACTGAAATGAGAATTGAGGTGCAGAACACAGTTCATAAACACACTTCATAAATGAGAATCAATCACAGTATCACACAATGGGTTCCTATAAGATCCAGAACACCTGCACAGTTCCACTAACATCTAATCTTGCCAAGAACTTTATAATTTCTGCTAATTACCTTCATGTGATATATCATCAACTCTCCAGATTAGTACTACTGTATAATGATTACTTTGAGTCTTTGACATCAGTACCGTGAATAATGAATTTACACTTCTTGTTTTTCTGATGTCCTTCAGTGATTGTCAAAAAGTTTGTGCAGTGTGATTCGAATTTAAGTTGTGAATCAATTTCCTTCGAAATAATTCACGTTTCGAAAAAAATCAGTAAATTCATGTACATGTACGGCATTATGCATTTCAAAGGTGTTCCATTGTGATCTGTTTCACTGCATTAACATGGACTGCTCACTAATGTAAGACTTTCCAGTTGTAATAATAAT
>VJOZ01086359.1:0-13728 GCA_009801055.1 Stichopus horrens | reverse complement strand
CCCCCCCCATCCTTATCTCCGTGACGACGGGCCTGCGTGTAGCCACCTTCCTTCTTCTACACTACTTCCTACCATTCTACAAGTATGACTAAGTGATGTACAGCAGTTTTCTAACAGGTTTCTGTTTAAACGTGTTCATTGCATTGAGCGACACAAAGTGATAAAAGACTAATGATCGTTAAGCTCTTCCGTAGAAAAATCAAAGTAATTTGTATTGTATATTTTTCCTAAGAAAATTGATATAAATGCAGTCACTTAGTAAATTATGATGAATAAGGATCATTTCAGTGTTCAGTACTTGTAGTTCATCTCGTTCGTCTAGTTTCAAGAAGGAATAAGGCTTATCATTTCACGCATATATACAACGTTAGGCAAATTTTAACTTACTGTACTACAACATAACATTAGGTTCACATAGTAAGAAAAAGGGACGGAAAAATGTTCTTGCGCACCCGGTTGTGCAGGTACTGATTATTACGGGAGCTGATACACGCCGTTTACATCTAATAGTTTGTGCTATTCGTAAGAGAAGAAAAGGACATAGGAAAAGGGTGCCCGTAACTAATTATTACGATTACTAGTTTATATCAGACTGGGTGGAGTCAGGATTTATGACAATTGATTTTTGCAATTTGTTCATATCACCACCGACAACTTACAAGGAGGCGGGAGGTGGGTTCCTGAACATTGTTTATACTTCTCTAGAAAAAAACACGGACAGTTTCTTACCCTCACCAACTGTAATCTGTCATTGTTGCTTGATAACACGTGGGCGGGAGCACATGCGGGGGAAGGCGGGGGTGAATAAAATTGTCATTCAATGGGCTTATGTCCCGTGTTTATTGATGTATGAGACAGTGCAACTTACATCCAAATGTTGCACTTAAACGTTCAGCTTACATCTACTTTCTTTCCTGTGCCCATACGACACACTGTGTTTGTGTAGTGTCATTTCAAAGGGGTCCCCTCAAAAGGTCGACATTCAAGAGGTACTTGTAAAATACATCCACGTTGACTTTCTGCATTTTCTGTCTCCAAAGGGGAAGTGGAAGTACATATATTTAGCAGTTTTGTGGTAAAAATGATCTGCCAATGACAAATTCTGTTAGAACTTGCCCCAGTAGAGAGAAAGATTTTTGAATTTTCTTATGTTGAAGCCGGCAAGATAATTGAGTATGCTTTAATGCCTTTCCCTATTTTTCCAATGAAAGGTATGACAAATACCTTTTCCTAATGTATGAGATAATTAATATTGCCTTCTTGTCACTGTGATTTTACTTTATCGGCTTCCATGTTTTTTCTTTGAGTACCTAGCCAGCCTAGTACTTTGGTAGTAAATCACNNGGGGGGGGGGGAGGTTAGAAGAAAATTTTGTCATACAAAATTCCCAGATCACAGGAAATGGCACTTCAGTGTACTGGGGGTGACACTTGCACAGTGTACTGAAGCAAGCATCACCCCCCCACACACACACATCCCGACCCAACCCACCCCCGTTGTGACGGCCCTGGTTACAACCACCCATGCATTGTGACAAGAACAAAACTAACGAAAGAAAGATCAGCAAGAAAAAATTCACAGAACAGTATTATTGATTAAAGGCTAAACATCTTGAAGATGAAATGTATTTCTTTATAAGCTGCACAAACAATTTGCAATACAATCTGAAAGATTGCCTGACTTGACTGAAAAACTGTAGTAGCATAAAACTTGCTGGATGGTCAAAAATTTCTTCCTTGAGATCATTTATTTGCAGATTTCCAGACAACTGAAAATAGGCACAAGAGCAGGGGGAAGGTATGCTGAACAACAATGCCCCTCACGACCATGGCATTAGAAGTTATGTACTGCATGATCTTCATCAAACAAAACCTAATTTAGCACGTAAGGGTATTTATAGCCAATAGAGAGGATTTGTTTTCTTTTTTAACAAATAGGAAGCAAATAGTCTTTGCTGAGCATTATATACAAATGACTAATTCAGTTTATACAAATACAAAAAATTCTTCAACTCTCAATGATACAAAAGTCTGAAACAACAGAACCAATAATAGTTATTCATCCATAGTTATTCATCCACCCAGATTTCTTTGAAGTGGTAAGCTCATATGTTGCAATGAGTGGGATGAATGGAAATAGGTATGGTATTACTTACAGTTCCAATTTATTTGTAGTTAAAGATAGAAGGAAAGACATGATTTACATAAATTGTCAATAGCCATTGTTTCAATGATTATTGACTGACTTATGATAATAAATAATATAAATAAATTCAACTAACTTGAGCAGTCCAAGGCTGAGCAAGACATTGAAAGCAGAATTAAAGTTAATAAAGATCTGTTTGAACTCTCAACAGGATTGGACGGATAATTAGTACTGTACAGCTTAGTTCAATAAAACGGTTAAAATAAAATCTGGTGTGATTACTATAGGTTTGGAGACAATTTTCCACAAGTTTTGTTTACACATGAAAGGATGGAAAATATAGGACCTTATCTGATAAGGAAGACTTTTGTTCTTAAAACTGTGGAGAATTGGATTGGAATGATATGATGCAATACAAGACACAAGTCAGCAGTGAAGACACATATTTTGTGACATCACTTGAATTGTTTTCGCACACACTGTAAAAAGCATAGTTCACTGTAAAGGCACAAAATAAATATGAAGTATACGGCATGCATGTTGTGCATATTACAATCCAAATGCAAATAGTGGCAGTTATGTAAGAAAAGATGAAGAAAAAAAAAATACAGAATGGAACCATGATTTTACAACAGATGTTCCTCAGTATACCTACAAACTGAATTAGGTCATGTGACTGATGACAATATTTAATACTTGCATCTTCTGTTCCTTGTGTCAATAAGCCCCATCTCACATCATTTCACATCATGTAAAATGCTTTAAATTTGTGCTTTCTGATAGTGTATTATATCACATCAAAATACATAAATAGNNAAAGAATGAAGATACTCAACTCTACAAAAAATAAATAATTAGCTGAACATTATTGTTTCAACTGTTATCAGCAAGCCTCATGGAATGTTTCATAAATAGAAATAAAACTTCACTGAATCCTTCCGAAGCAAATCACTGTGTTGTGACAATAGTTTTACAAACCATTCTTAAGAAAAAAATTAGACTATCCTTGCAAACTTTACTTCCAAATACATAGTACATAAGCGCACAAGTTTTCAGCCTCGTTCAGCAGTAGCATTACAATCTGCTAATTGTCATTTACAAGATTGTCAGTATGTCTTTGAACATCACAGGTTCTATAAATTATTACAAACAATGATAAAACAAAAACCAAGTGCAAAAGTTTCCCTTTATTTAAGGAGTGTATTTCTGTAATTTTATAAACCTTTGCACTGGGTTGTAACAATGGAGAGAAATTATGGAAGACAGACAGCTTGTAGAACGAGAAACTCGAACTTTTAAAAGGACAATAAGAGCACCAACAAAAAGACGCACACAACAAGATTACCTTGAGGCAAGACGTATGTTTAATGTATAAAGCATAAGCTGACAGAATATTTGATTGATGTAAATAAGACTTACAGTACCACACAAAAAACATGCTGTCAGACAAAATAATTTCTTTAAACGTTCTGGTGGACGATGACAAAACATAAGGAATCCAACTTCAGATGAGAGCCCAGGGAGCCCGTACTTGGTAAGACTGCTGAAAAATGAAAACAAAAACAGAATATCCTTTTAGTTATATATTAACTTTGGATCAAATAACGTTCACACTTTCTTGCTTTTCTCTTTTTGAATTAGTTCACAATGATCACATCATGTTCTTGGATTAAAAGATAGACATTTAAAGACAGCTTGCTTACACACAAACTTAACTGAGGATGAATACTTTTACATATACTTAGCTGCACAGCAATAACTTTCAAAACAGTGAAAAAAAAAATAAAAACATTATTGCATCTTCCCTGTGAGTGTGTACACAAGCCATCTGGCCTGCAGCAACTCACTAAACTAAAAGATTGGAGCGTGAAGGGCTCAACATCAAACCAGATATGAATGGGTGCCTTTAACAACGTTCCTATATTGTCTGTTATGACAGGGATTACATTGATAACATTCTCTATGCAAAAGCTAATATCAGTGACAATAATAAAGTAGCTCAATAAAGGTTATGAACTTCAATACAAATCCTGTAAACTCCTATATATGGAAATTCTGATAAAATGAGTGCCATCTGAGCAAATGACAAGTCTCATGACACACATTCGAGTTCCTCAGAATGTTGTACTTACTGTTGCAGCTGACCCATTTGCCTCTGGTTCAAATCTCTTCTCCACCGTCTTGGTTCTCACCCACCGCTTCTGGACGGTTGGAGCAACATGGGGTTGATTCCATGGTGGTTGGTCCCTGTGACCCTCCTGATAAGACAATGGAACATACACACATGGAACCAATATGGAATGGGGTCAATTAAATTTCAAAGGTAAGTTTGATATCTTCTCTACTCAGACCCTTTCAAGCACAGTTCAACAAATTCTAAAATCCTGAACATGCAGGCACAAGAATAGATTTAGAACTTTTAACCTGAAGATGCATGATGGAAGCAATCATTTCTATCAAAAATGTTACTTTGACATTGCCAAATCAGCATCTGTAGAAATGTATTTTTGATTGTGTGCTACATCGCAAACTAATGATAATATGTGCATTGCGTTGACTAGTTAGCAACATTATTTTGGTATTTTGCCAGACCTATCACAGTCTGGTTTATATTAGTATATATATGTAGTGAGTAGCTTTCACATTTGCTGTGCCAGCGATTGGTCTTATTAACATGTTCCTAGTACTATACTGCAAATGAATAACTTTGAGGTATGATTTTTCCACCCACTCTTTTGCAGTGCTGACACTTTCACTATCAGTCCCTTAATACTATTCAAGTAAAACTAACACCGATTTGGGTGCAACCATTAGTCTATGAAGAGAGAAATTTACAGCTGCCAATGATGGAAAATATAAACTAAAATGACAAAGATCTGGGTGATATTTGAGCATTATTTTCATAAATGGAAGGAGGAGGAAGGGGGGTTAGTGCATGAAGAGGAAGGTACGTTGTTGACTTTCAGTTTAAATGACTCTAGGAGATGATAACAAACCTGTGCATGACTCTCCATATCAAGGTTCAATCTTCTTGTGTCTGTTTTTGGTGCTCCTGCTCCAGGTTTGTTCCAGAAGGTATCAAATGTTTCGTGATGCTGACAGAGGGAGGAATAAAACATGACATGAGAGGTCTCTGATTATTTTATGAAAGTCAGGATGTCCAACTAAAATCACAAGATCATAAAACTAGTTGATCTTTAAAAAGCCAGACCACTAAGAAACAAATTAAATTACGTGACTTGAGTGTTTCCAGTTCCAGTATTTGGTATACCATTTCTTTGTTTTGACATCTTTACATAGAAGTACCACAATCTGGAGAAAATAGCTTGTCAACTTCATATACAGTTGTGAAGTTAAGCAGAGCTCACAGTTTCATCCAACTAATTGCTCTCACATGCACTGAAGATGATACAAAATAACATCATGACTGTAACAGTTAACAACATCTGCAGAATACATGCAGCACTACAATACCAACACCCTCCAGAAGACATGCAACACTACACTCATCTTCAAAATACATGTGATGTGCACTACATTAACAATACAGTATACATATGTACAAGACTACACTACCAACACATACAGAATACATACAGCACTACACTACTAACAAATACACGATACATTCAGCACTGCACTTACAACACCTACAGAATATTTACAGCACTACATTACCAAAAGCTCCAGAATACAAACAGCACTGATTTAACAATTGAATGGGCACAGGGCAGAATGAGGACAGAGACATTTGGAGTAATATCAATGTACCACATGTACCCCCAAACCACAATAACAACCACATTCTCCATATCACTACAGTGCCTCCAAAAGAAGTGATGAAAGCACACAGTTACAATTAAAAATTCTTAGACACAAGCAGAACAACTAAAAAAAATGGTTCAACGTGTTTTATTTACATTTCCTGCCACGATTCAACAAAATATGAAAACTCACTACACTGAAGTGGGACACTTTACATATAGCCAAGATCATCAAAAGCATTTAATATAAATATGATTTCTCACCTTCACAGATGTTGCTCTTGAGTTCTGTTTCTCCGCTTGGATGTTCTGGTGTCTTTCGGCAGCTTGTCGTTCCAGGTCGCTGCGAAGGCCGTGCGTGCCCGGCATCAACTTTGGTCTACGGATATCCATTTGCTGCGACGATTTACAAACCAATATTCAATGTTACAATGTGAGGATTTTATCACATTCGTGAACAGAATGAATTTGTATGAGGGGTGTGTGTGGATGTTACACTGTTCATATAGATCATTCCGGCAGTGTCAACAATTCTACAATTTAGTCTTTGAAGCAAACCTTGTTGCAACCCCAACAAGCACTGCAATATGTAACGAATGTATGTTGGTATCACTCAATTAGAATTATCTTGCCATCTATCTGATGGTGACTACTACACAACTCCTATATATGACAAAAATGCGTGCCCAAGCACATTTGAAAGTTAATATTTCCATGAAATTAAACTACTTGTTAGAGTATAACACTCACCAACTTATCACTTCCCTACTGCTGGTGTAATTTAAATATTACTGCATAACTGACTGACCCAGAGCTATTTTGCAATTCAGTGCCAATCTACTTTTATGGCTTACAAAAAAAATCCTGAATTTTGGCCACTTCTGTATTCTGTTAGAGGTGTACAAGACTTGTTCCTAAACCTCCTACCTAGGATCAAATTCATGAAGATTGCCTATAGTGCCTTACACCAATTCTTCCATTGGAACATCTTTGCATGTTCTCAAGCCTACCATTCTAATCACAGTACTGTAGACTGTAGGTGAAATGCAGCAGTCATAGACTGGGTGAGATCTACCAGTCCAGGAACTAGTTGAACCACACTTATTCAGACTTGAAGCATGTTAGCATGAGCATTTTGAAACCAACGGACAGGGCCTTTGAGGTTTGCCCACTTTCACATTAACCTCCTATCCAATTTAAGAAAAAAAAAATTTAAACTGGTAAACTAACATGTTGGGTGACATCGGAGGTTCCCCTGTAATGTTCTGGCAATAGGCTTCCTGTGGCTGGGTCCCTCTTGGGGTACCCAATTTCCTTGCTTCTTATCCATGATGCAACTTCATCTCCCGGCCTCTTAAGCTCTGCCTCTTCTTTGAACCTCAGCTGCCGCTGGTCCTTGATCTCACTTTCTGATTTGAAAAAAAGACCAAACACGTACAGATTACAGAGGATACTTGATGGACATTGAAGAAATATATTTTTGTCAAAATGTTTAAAGGAGATTTCTGAAAGTCGTCATAGCTTCTTGTAAAAAACCAAACAAACCCCAGCATGTTGTTTTTAATTTGGACTGAGAACAGTTTGGTTTGGGATAAAAGGTTGATAATTACAAGAAGAAAAGGAACATCTCTTGTTTGATGCTTTTCTAAAAATAGAATGCACATTTACTGATGTACTAACAACCTCATTATATAAGTTAAGACTGTAGAATATAATTGCATTTGATAAAAAATACCGGAAGATTGTTGAATTTCAAACTGCAGTGATGCTGCATATCGTGACCATGCTTTATATTCTCTACATTTAAGTACTATAAGCAAACTACGTCACTGTATCAATCACCCTTCTCCCTCCTTCGTAACTACTAAAATCTTTTGTCTTAAAGAGAAAGTTAGTGTCGTTATTTATTATCGGTTGGTTGATTGCTATAAAACTTTCATGTTTCTATGATCAGAGAGCAGAACCACAGATTTCCTCCTTCATTGCAATTCCTTCCAAACTTTTAAGGCAAGAAATACAGCTCTAGGCACCCCAGAATATCTAATAAATGACAACAATACTATTTACTGTAATCTGTAATCACTATGAAATTCAGTTATAACTTATGAAAAAGGGGACAGGCTATCTCCCTAATGACAATAGTGAATACAAACTGTCATGAACATAGGACTTACTGAGAGTGGAAAGGTAGTCCTGTTTAGCCTTCACATCTGATGACTTCTGTGGCTCAATTCCCATTTTGTCCATGAATGCTTTCCCTCTGTTTGCTGCTACAATGTTGCCATTGTTGTCGGTCATGGGGGCACCATTTCCAGGCTTACCCCACGGATTGAAAGCAGAGGGGTCTGGGTTACCCTGGGGTTCCTGGGCAAGTGCTTCTACAATGACAAGGAACACATTTAACGATTTACTAACATTCATCTCTAAACTAATACTGTCATGTAATTTATGACCAAAGACAGTTCAGGCAGTCTTTCCTATTTTCTAGTCTCTGGTATCAACGTGCTAACCCTAACAAAGAATTTTTAAAAACAAACCATAGGCAGGCAGGCAGGCAGGTAGGCAGTATAATGTTCAAGCAGGTTTGGCGCTATTAGGATATTTCATGAAGATGTTTTCTACACTGTCAGGGATCTATGCATACAGGACGTTACAAAACTTGCCAGTCTCAGTCCTATTCTTGCATTTGTTCTATCAATATTTAGCAATGAAAAGAACTTCAAACTTATCCAAAACTTTTCAAAAGATTTTTAATCATTTTTTTAAAAAGCATCCAGAAAAACCTATGAGGTTTTTGTTCCATAGGAATCCCATGTGATATGTTTCTTATGTGTGTCCATAATCTAACATACTGAGGTTCATGTCTATCTAAGCAAACGTTTTAAGAGCCTTTATCCACCATATCGTGAAAAGAGTAAATGGATTACACAAGACTTGAGCTATGTTAGTTTTAGAATAATGAGTGGTTTGTGCTGGCTTGGATACTGCGATGTGAGTACACAGCAGGCTTAGGCATGACACATCTAGATTCTTAAGAATAACACAAGCACTACACAGCAGGATGTGACAGTTGAAAAGTGCAATGAAATCTTTGCAATGTGTGCAGAAAAGAGAGAGAAAGGGACATTTCCACTTTTCCATAAATCCACAAAGGAAGAATGCCTTAATCAATAGGTGAAGTGCACCTTTAAAATGAAAACAAGGGAAAGAGGAAAAGCTGGTATTATATAACTTCTAAAGCAATCACACGATATCTGGCACATACTAATGATGAACAAGACAGAATTTGATGGAGAGCATTAATGTGTGCAAAGATGTAGAGATAAGGAGAGAGAGAGGGAGGTGAGAGGAGAGAGGGATGAAGATGCCACACAAGGAGAAGAACAGACAATTAAACTAGTCTGTTACCTGAAGTACGATATGCTCCATTAGATATACCTTGTGAAAAAGATGGATGTAAAATAAACTTCAGTTACACATCTTACCTATCAAATTTAAAACCCTAATAAACTGTAAAAAAGAAAAAAAAAGACAATTCACAAGAAAAGACCTTAAAAAGGAACAATGATCTCCATGTACTACCAGTGTCAACCAAGGCATAAGATAAATGACAGTGAAAAATGCATGCAATTCTAACCAATAATTTTAATTGATCTACACTTCAAGATGCCGGCATGTCTCAACTACATACTCAAAAACACCCGTAACCTAGTCGTACGAGACTAGCGTTCAGTGGAATTTGAGAAATTGATTGTCATCTAATTCAACTCTCACCTAGAATATCTATCATCTAGAATATGCAAATGTCTTGCATGGTCTTACAAGCACAGACAAAGATTGTAAATGCAGTACTGCTACAACTTCATGCTGGGAACAGAGATCTTGGATAACTGTAAAAGGTAGGAAGGCTTTGTGCAAGGTCTGATGCAGGTTTGATGACACTAGCAAATGGCAGCTTTGCATTTCTGGTAAAATTAAGTAATGGCATCAAAATTACATCACTGGGATTTTTTCCTTTTCAAAGCAGCAATGAAGTTGATTACATAGGGTTGACAGTGTTAACATTGTTTTCCATGGTTTACAAACTGAGTTAACCAACCTATGAGTGGGTACAAATCTTAACTTACAGTTTCACTGAACGGGAAGAAGCTGATGCCAGCTGTGTAACTTTGTATACACTGATGATACCTTTCATTCAGTTCATCCCAGTGACATAAAAGTTGACTATTTTTCCGAAAGGTTGTAATTTGATTCCCGCAAACTCTTGACATTTCTTGAACAATGCATTGTCTCTCTGTAACTTGTTTTTTTTTTAAATATTCTACACAAATGAGAGAAAGGTTTATGAGCTATTAATAGATTTGCATTAAAATACCTCCAGTGGCTTTGTCAACTACCAGAGTCTGTGCAAACTTGGTCTTCTTCTCTCCTCTTTCATCCAAAACTAGGCCACCACCTCCTTCTGGCTTGGTCTGGAGTGTTGCCCACTGGTGAAAAAAAAACCATCAAGTGATGCCTTTAGATCAGAAATCACAACATTAAGCCTGGAAGTAAGACATGCAGCATAATTGTTGAGTAAGTACATGTGACCATCCTGAGGTGAAGTTGTAATCCAAAGCTTTCCTCCACAATTGTGTGGTTTGCTTGGTGTCATAAAGCAACTGCTATTCAAGGAAGGAATTGTTGTATTCCTGCTTTAAATTTATTCTACATATTTACATAAATCTTGTAAATGGCACTCACATTCACAGTAGGGTCCTTGAACTCCTGAACTGTGTTAGGGTTGGACCATTTAAAGCGGCTGATGAGGTTTCCGTTATCATCGTATCTCGGAGCACCGATGCCTTTACCCCAAGGATCATCACCGTTTGACTGTGATGGAAATGAAATGCAGGAAACTTTTGAATAAAAAATGTCACTTTTAGTGTTTGCCAATGAACGCATTAAGCCACATTTACCACAAACTACATTGTTAATAGTTACAACTGTTTTGGGTGAATTTTAAGATGCATAAAGCAACATCAAAATGACAAATACATGTTCAACTTTTATCTTGACTCGACTATGGACTATGTGGGGAGAGCAAATGATGACAGTCTTGGAATGGAGCTATGTTTGCAATTGCAACCAAATATACGTAGCCAGAGTCAATACTACTGTTCTAGGTGGAAGTGAACCCTCACATTCAGTCTCAGGCTGCTTCATCAAATTTTCTACAACAATATGCTCATTTCGTTAGAAATATGCAATTAATTTATGTACACCATTCGTGAGCATGCATGACAGCTCCACAATTGTAGTGTAACAAAAAAGTGGACAGAAGAATATCAAATGAGCTGCAGCTACCTTCCAGTTCAACTTTAAAATGTGACCAATGAGAAGCTAGGAATATGTGAATATCTGGTACTCCTCACATTTAAGTAACTATCCTTGACAAACTTGTTCATTCTATCACCACATATCTGTTATGACACAGAACAAAACATAAAATGCACCAAGAGTAAACATACCTCCTGCTTGTCTTGAGAATTTCCCAGTGCTGTATTTGAAAAACAAATATAATAAATTGCTGATTGCTGAGATTAAAAACACTTTTGTAACAATGTAATAAGGGAACCAAGACCACAAGGTGACATGAGGATGGGTGGAATCAAACAAATGTAAAACATGTTTGTGACTAAACTAAATACCTCCCACAAATCAAAATGTCATGGGGTGATAAGCAAGTTACAAAATGACTGTGTTAAAATCAGATAGGACAGAGCTGATGAATGTTTGATACATTTAGTTACATTTTAACAAACATAATGGAGAGCTGATCATGCAGATGAACAGGTAAGCCAGAAAAAAAAAATAAATTAGAAGATGGCAGAGTGATAAGAGCAGCATGTTGTGTTCCGTCTACGGTATATATTTGATAATGTTACCATGTCTAATGTGGCCCTCGACATTCTAATGAGAACAGTGTGCTGGACACTAATCAACTCAAAAAAGATCAGTCAATGAGTAATGGCATACATTCCACCTACAGTGAAATGTAACATGAAAGGAATGACTAAACTAGAGATAAAAGCAAAACACAGCTTTAATATAATGAAGGGAGCACCACCAAAACAATGGGTAAACTTGGCTCACAAAGAAAACTAGGAAACTATACTAACAGTTACACTACACATTGTGGTATTCAAAGATGAGTGAGACTCCATTCAACAAGTGACAGGGTAAGGTAGATTTACATTTGTAACTATGAACATTTCAATGAGAAAGCGATCTGTGTTCAAACATCTGAACAATGGACAGAAAGTAGGCCCTAGTTATGCAAGTGAAGCCCTAAACCTCCATTGGAAAGATCTGTATGCATTGCACTAGAATAGAATATCAGCTTTAATGAGGAACAATTTTACAGTTACACTGTTACAGTACATGAACTTATGAATACAAAGCTTGGTAAATAAATTTTACACTTGCAAGACAAAAGAAAAAGATAGAAGAGAAAAATATGGAAAAAAGTAAGCATATAAGGTAGAAAATACATGCACTGAAGTTAAATGTAAGATGTTATTGAAAGAGCTGGACAATAATAACAATGGTAATTGTTTGAATATTAAATTTAAGGTAACATGGAAAGATGGTAAATGTTGAAAAGACTGTTGATGGAACTTACACTCTCTTCTTTTTCTATCTCTGTTTGTTATTTTGAATTCAACTTCTCTCATTTCATATCCATCTTTGACCAGAGTCTTTTTTCTGCCCAACTTTAGGTTACCTGGAGAAGATATGGACGACACTTAGCCAGCACATGTTTGCATATCTGAATCCACAGACTAAGATTGTGTTAGAACCAGTCTGACAGTAACTGTATGGCACTTGTAAACTCTAATGCTGACACACTATGGAGATCACAAACCTTGTTCACTTGGTACATGTTTCATATTATTTACAGATGTTGTTTTAATTGAATTTCAAATTACAAAAAAATAATTGAAATTTTGTATGATGTTTGGAAGATTTTATCAATCAAACATATGGTTACCTAAATATGATAGAACAGTCACCCAGGCTTGCCTCTTAATCATGTTGTAAAAGTTTGTTACAACTTTCATGGAATCAAAATCTTCTCACCATATTTTTTTTTTGGCTTACTTCTTAAAATTCATTGAAGCAAAAGCCATAATGCCCTATTTCTCATATGGGAAGGTAGTGCCTGAGTTCTATTTACTGCTGTGTTTAGGATGGACGAAAGGATTGATGGATGGGTGGGTGGATGGACTGATAAATGGGTCTGGATGGATGAACAAAACTGAATGGGTTGATGGGTCAATGAATGAAATGGTAAATTACCAAGCAGGCATGAAACACAAATAAAGTGATATACAATTCTGAAGCAGGATAATTTACCAGAGTCTGTCTTCAAAGGAGCCCCTGCACCAGGTTTTCCATACGGGTCATACTTCATCTAAGCAAAAACAATACGAAAATGATGAGATTATGATATAATTTGCTTCAATTGTTATCTCACCATTAGAGGGGATTGTCAACTCACTATGGACAGTTATTAATTGATTCTCTGAAATGCATCAGATACTTTATCACTCATTCCACAAAATCTAACCATCTCTGAAAAAATCCACTTCAAATCAGTTGGAAAACAGAGTTCACTTGAGGATTGATTAATTTTATTTCCATTTTGGGAATTTCTACCAAACAAATAGAAAAAAAAACAATAGACTGTTTGTTACTCCACTTTTTCATACAGTAAAAGAATAAAATCATCTAACTTTTGTTCAAGCAATAATACATTCTTCTGTAGGTAGTGGCT
>VJOZ01086336.1:0-10137 GCA_009801055.1 Stichopus horrens | reverse complement strand
CCGTGAGAGTTGGCAAGTATATGGTAACAGTAACTGATATCGCGAAATTTCAGTTAAAAATTGAATCGCACGTTGAATCCCACTAATGTGACCAGGGCTTTAGACAGAAACAAGAAAAATGAAGGTGCTACATTATACATTCATGATTTACTCAATGGTTTATTTTTTACGTCATATGCAACAACTTTGGTAACAATGCTTTACAAAGTTGATAATGATGTCACAAAAGCAACAACATAGAAGCCTCACATTTGTGAGATTCTCACAATGTTCACACACATAAATGCACAATAGTCACCTACAACTATCATCATTATTCGCTACTGCTAAGATGAACGTCAGGGACGTAAGTTACTAAGCTTAAGTGTTTTTTTTTTTTATTTACTAAAAGCTAAAGATACATGTAAAACTTTCTAGAATCAAACTCTTTTTTTTTTCAAGCAGCACAATAAAAGACCAGAATAACACACAACCAGCTATTTATAGGCTAAAATACTTATCCAGTATTGCTATTTTATAAACCTATGAAGACTTCTTATACTTCACTGACCTTCCACAAAGTTGGACAGAATCCTGAATACAAGGTATCTGAACAAAAAATATCAAATTTTTCCTCAGACAACAGAAAAAAACCCAGAGCTCTAGGAAAATAAACTTAGAATACAAGTTCTGATTTAGCCATGATTTGAGGGCTTCTGTAAAAGTTCTAGATGACACGAAGCTCCTCGGCAAGGATATTGAAAAATGGCATGATGATATGATACATTTCAAGAAGTAGAAAACCAACATCACATTGAAGGATTCAGCAACATGTGGCCTTACAAGTCCCACACGACCCAATCGTGACCGCCATAATTAATATTCATTAGTGTTTCTTCTACATTTCCATAATTATTTGAAACCACTATACTTGATTTTTTCCCCTGCCACTGATACTTTTTGTTCATGATTGATACATCTAGTGATAAAGAAGACAATACAACAGAGACAGTAAAACTCAGGGAGAATCAGTGATTCTGACAAAAGTTAACACCAATATATCATGTTTTGAGTTAAGGAATCTCAAGCTCTTTCTTAAATGACTGGATGTTAACATATTCTGCATCACCATTTAGACTTGGACAAACTGGAGCATGATCATATTCCTATGATTTCATAAATTGATGTTTAGCATAAGGTGTATCTCTTCCGTATCAATTCTCATAGTTTCATTTCTGAATCTCTCTGGGTACAATATTACACTTAACTTCAAAATCACAATTCCATTATGCACACACAGAAGCTGAAACTGCCAATTGCAAGTCCTCCTGAACTACCTAATTACATAGCACAATGGGTTGGATGATTAAATTGTCCATAATATTGATCCTGCATTAACCTTTGTTGTGAATCATCTGCCTATAACATTAGTGACATATATTTTTTGGCCTATTCATTTACTGATTGAATATGACTATACAAATGCCAACTACAGGAACTTCTGAAAACTTGTACAATCATTGCATGGTGGGAACCTCCTAGAAATGCAAGACTGGTAATTTCCAAATGACATTTGACCTCACACAACAGATCAATCCTTCCCACTTCATAGGAAAGCTACATGTGAAAGACGAAAATTTATTAATTTTCCTGCATCTACATGTTTGTGGTTTCTAGTTCATGCAACTAACCATACCAATACCAGAAGAAATTTCCTGGGGCAGGCTTTCTGGAGATAGCTCAAATAGTAGCTGCTGTGATCTTATTGATCTGACTTCTTCACTTGATAACTAAGATATATTTCATTGTCAATAAAGGCCTTTGCTATGTTCACAGTAGCCAGTTTTACAGTTCACAGTCCTCTTTAGCAGTTCCACTCATTGTTTTGTGTTGACCACAAGTTGCAACACCATTCCTGATTTCACAGCTGATTAAACATACGGATTTTATGTTTAATTAAGCTGGATAGGCAGGGCACCGCAGAGGTGTGACCATAAGGTCTGAAACTACAGTAACCACCTTCAAATAAAAATTTCAAACTGCTGTTTAACGCTATTAGCTACCACATCCATTTTATGGTATTTCAATGTTTACTAAACCCAATTGACCCTTTACCTCATTCAAGAATAACAGTGTCTATGAGCTCAATCAGGGATAGAAAAATAGAGTGACTTAGGAGGAATTTTGAGATGTGGCGCTTTTCAAAGAAGGAGGTCATTTTCGGACTCCTCAACCATAAAAAATTGTTGAAAATATTAGGCCACATTACAGTTGTTTAACATTTCATTTACAATTGATCATATCTGCAATTTACGGTATCCCAAAACCAAAAGGGTCCCTGTGCTAATCACTGCTGAAGAAGTATTAGAACTCAGGGGTATGCCCATTTCAGATATCCATGTTTATATACATATTTAAATGCCACCTTGACAAAATATTAGTAACTTCTGTGCTTGCGAGCTGCACCAGACAATACAACTCCATAGTTTGGAAGAGATGTTAATGTCTGAATTAACCAATTTCTTCAACTAGTAAAAGTAGCAATACAGAGTGCCTTTGGTGCCTGAATTGTTGGCACAAGTGAGAACACTTCAAAGAGTTGGTTCACAAAATTCTAGATATTTTGTCACATCTGTTGAGTGTAACTCACATGTTGATACTAAATGATCAAACTAAGGGATTCTGAAGATCTTCCATACACCTGAAGCATCAGGGATACAAGATTGAAATCACATGTTAAAAATCTGTAACCAGACACTTTTTAACCACACAGAACAAATCATAGGCAACCCATTCAAATAAAAAAAAAACTACACTTTATTACATTTTCATGGAAAGTAGGGATAGATACTGTACATGACTAATGATGCTAATTGGCAGGCGACTGGTTCCTTCAAACATATCACAAAATGGACAATATCAACTCAATGAGACTCTTTGAGGTAACTAATTGGTCACATCAGGAGCTATGACACTGACAAAGTGTGAGCTTCTCTTTAGTGAAAATATTCACGAGATATACAACCTATCTGAAACCTTTCTGTGATTCATTCAAAGCATTTCCGTTCTAGCATGTTGCAAGTGGAACCTCTCTAAACAGAATTCAAACAATCATCAATACTTTCCACTTCGACCTGGCTTTATAAAGAGTGGCAGAAATATTCCAATTACTACTTCCAGTGGAATGCAGTGGTGGTAACCCACCTCATGTTGCTAATTGCTCTAATGAGCTTAAGCAAAAGTGACCGACGTCAATTGGTCGATACAAATATATTATTGCACAAGGATGGTTGTTCGGTATTATTTTTTCTTAAGAGGCCCATACAGAGACTGGCAAACTTTGATCTGTTCATAAAATATACAGCAGCAGCACCAACCCCTTCCAGTGATGGAGGGCCTCTACAGAATTTTGCCTAGCAAGATTCACTTATCTCCTAGGAATAGGTTCCGAATGTTTTCATTGCTTTTTTGAAGATCACTTTGGCAGACTTCATAATCCCTAAATTTCTGAAAATTGGACTGATAAAAAACTAAAGCTAGAGTAAAATATTAAGTTAAAAATGATTCATATTAATGAAGAAAAAGGCTAATTCTGAGGTAAAACAGCTCACCAACAAATGCACAATTGGTACAATTGATAACATCCTGGAATAAATATAACAGTGGAGCCCAACAGATGGTGGACAACAAGCAAAAAATATGAAAGTATTGGCTTACTACTCAAGCCCTAAAAAGACAAGGAAGTCTAGACCACCATTTCTTTAATAAGAGATCAGCCTTACCATATTGACAATGGCCTAGCAAAAAAACACCATGTTTTTCCCTCTTAGCTGGAAGAAATACTTCTTTCACTTCTCACCTTAAAAAGAGACAAACCTGTGTGCCTTAAAAAGAGACAAACCTGTGTGCCTCACAGCCTCAAACAAAAATTGAATTGGTGATTATTTGCCACTAAAACATGAAATCATAGGACAATCTTCAAATTTTAAAGTTAAACACTTTACATTTCCAGATACCATGTTTACCTGGTTTTCAAGAATCATCTCTATGGACTTCACAAGGCAATTCACCTCCTTAAAATAGGGATCACCCTCTCACCAGCAGCATGCAGCTACTCATGTTTCATAACAGGTTTCCATACTCTAACCTCTGGTGATCTCAAATGAACATTTGAAATTCACGAAACACAATAGGAATAACATTCTGCTCGACTCTCATCATACTAAGCTCAAGTTCCAGCAACTTTCCCACATTTAACATTCCCCAAAGCTTCTTGGTTTGGAAATTAACTAGCGACGTACTCAGCTCATATAACCTACCCGTTACCATGTTGACTATGGTCTAGCATCAGGCAATTGTGTGGGTGTACATCTGGCCACCATCCTTCCATTGCCATCTGCTGAGGTTGACGACTGACAGGTGTGTCTCCACATGCAAAATCTGGCCACCATCCTTCCAGTGGCCAGATGTGCACACACACAATAGCAAGATACTAGACCACAGTCGATGCAGTAAGGCATAGGTTATATCAGGTGAGGGTACATGCTGTGAATCTAGTGTTTACAAGGTTACAAACTACAGCTTCTACTGACTTCATGTGCCCTTATCTCAACAAAATATGACATCTCATGAACAGCAACATATCATAACCATCTGAAGTTCCAGCAAATTTCAGTTACTGAGATATCATCCTTAAAAGGTTTTCATCCTTTAACCTCTGGTGATCTGAATGATCATTGACCTCCCTGAAAAAGATAGGGGTCATCTACTTGCAATGAACTACCAGCACATCAACTTTTTAAGTTCAAGCGACTTTTGCTTCTAGTGATATCCTGTTTACAAACCACAGCATCACTAATTGTCACTCACACAAGCCACCATGATCACATAGATCACTATAGCCTGCCTGATCCCAATTAATTAGCCCACAGTTCACCTGGCAATGGGTAAGCAGGTTGCTGCCTCTTTTTGTTACAGAACATCTCATTGTCTTGGTGAGAACAACCTNNATTACAAGTTTTGTAAATGGAGATTAGCTGGAGTGACCAGGCAGGTGGGATCCAAGCACCCTTATCTAGGAGGCTCAGTATTGTTTACATCAAAAGACCATCTTCGGTGGTATTTGCTACAGCATTCTGCATCAGGCGTAATGCCTTTGAGATATCATGTTTGCAAGGTTTTCACTATTTGCCTCCTGTTGACCTCAAATAATCTTTGCCCTTCATCAAAGAACATATGTGTTATATTTAATGTTGTACATGCTTTCTTTCTTCTGATAGTGTGTTTACAATGTTTTTACAATTTGACCTCTCAACACCCCAAAAGTTACTCCACCAAGAATGATAGAGTTCTTGTAATCAATGTGGTACAGCTACACACTGAATGTCAGAATAGTACAAGCTCCCTTCTTGAGAAATCATGTTTATCAAGTTTCCACAATTTGACCACGCTTGCCCTTACATGACCTTTGACCCTCACCAAAACACACTTCTTGAACTTCATGTGGTACACTTACATAATCAATGTGACAATTGTCAAAGCTTCCATTCTCGATATACCATGTTTAAAATGTTTCCACAATGTGACCCCAGATGACCTTTTTCCTCCACGAACATCAATACAGCCTGAATTCAATGGGGTACACTTATATGCTATATGTGAGAATTGCCTGAGCGTCTCCTCACGGATATCATGTTTAAAAGATTTCAAAATATGACCAAAGTTGAACCCAAATGACTGCTGACTTCAACCAAAATTGACAGAGTTTTTGTTCATGGTGCGTAACAACTACATACCAGATATGACATTTGTCCAAGCTTTTCTTCATGAGATATCCTGTTTACAAAGTTTTCACAATTTGACACCTGTTGACCCCAAAGGACCTTTGACCTCCACCAAAAACAATAGGGTTCTTACCTAATGTGGTACACCTACATGCCAAAAATGAAATTGGGCCCAAGCTTCCCTTCTTGAGATATCATGTTACCAAGATAGACATCACAATCACACACATATATACACACACATGCCTGCATGATTGTAAAGGTTACGACTGTCATCCATACCAAAGAGAAGTGCAGTGTCATAGATGGGTTCTGTAAGGAGACAATTTTTGATTGATACCAACTGGTTATAATGCAGATTCAACTGTTTACCTATTTATGAAGTAGCACCCACTTAAACAATGCTTACAAGGACTTTTCATCTTAATTTTTAACACATCAGTAAATCATCATTTATTATGGTATCAAAACCATCATCTTGGTGAGTTTAGATAAATGCACTTTGAATGGAAACACATGATGCAGCAAAACATTCTGAGGTGTGGAAAATTAGGTTAAAAAAAGCAGGCAGTTGTTCACAATACAGAAGGAGAAATTGCAGTTACACAACTGAGAAATGACACACAAAAATACTCAATCTACTCTTCTGATTAGAAAGTTAAGATAAGTTAAGACAAAATGAGAGATCAATTGTCCTGAGACAAGGAAATCAAAAGTGAGCTTTGGAAATATGTCAATACACCAGACAAAAGAGAAACTCACTTCTTTCTCTTACTTTTGATCTCTTTCCACTTCTCATACTTTCAGTTCCATCGAAACAAGAAATTGTAAGGCAAGCTGTTATATATGATGTATACATCTCCATTGGGACAATTCACAAGTAAAAAGTGTAAAGATTTGCTAGCCTTGACTATGTAAAGCCACAGAGACATTAGATAAGAAGCTCTACAAGAGGACTGTTAAACTGCATAACACTGAAGGAAGAAGGCAGTGAGAGGAGGAAGGGTAGAGGAAGTGGACAAAGAAAAGGTGCTGTCAGTGCACCAGCCATCAATCTATTGGTTCCAGTGAAGATAATACAAAAAAGAAATTGCACCTGGTTCTCTAACATCATAGAGGCTAGTAACAAAATGTGGTCATTTTCATAAACAAAATGCAACACACAATGGAAAGGAATACAGTAACATTCTCTGCTGATTCACACTAACAGAAAATCATTTACTGCATTTACTGGTCATTACTTAAAAACATGTATACAACATCTATTAAAATTGTAATTCTTCCTTACTCATTTGTTCCTTTTTTACAATGCAATAAAATGGTTCAATATTTAAAAGACACTGCAATGATTGTTTTCCACAAATTTCTTAAAGAAGAAAAGGAACAAAAAATTGCAACTAGGATGCACAAAAATTTGTGACAAAAATTCCTGACCTATTCAAGCATGATCTTTGGCACATTTTTGTTAGTTATTCAGGAAAAACACACAACACAGTTTAGAGTTCGAAATTACCACTGAGAAAATTAGGCTCTGTAGTCACTGGTGTAATGAGGCACACTGTCAACACCAGATTACCGTTGATCAGTCATACACCACCACAGAACTCAAACAGAAACACGAAACCCTTACAAACAACACAATTTAAGTTATAACAAAATGCAACTCCATACTGTACACCGACTTAAAACTTACCCTAAAATTACTCACCACTAGTTGTCTTTGCAGATCACCAGTCTATTCAAAAGTCATATTCTGATTACCACACACATAAATTAAACACACAAATAGTTTGACAGCAAGAAGTTTCCCACAATTACAAGTAAGCATACCAATATTTTTTTGAAAGTACAAGGTTTTTTCTTTCCTTTCCAAACATACATTTCTATGATATGGAAGTACAATTAATCAGCACAAGGAAATCAGTTAATGGTCATCTTTTCTTCTTTTCTTTCAGAATGAGAAAAAATTTTACAATAAAGAACAAAATCAAAACAAGCAAATGAAAAAAGTCCAAGAAAAAAGAAGTTAAAAAAAAATCATGTACCTTTCACAAACAAGGATACTTTTTAATGGAATTTGGAGCATTACTTTTTGGCTATAGGAGTAAACCATCATTACTGTCAGTTGACATAAGGTCATGTTATGTTCTGACAATGGTAACAATAATGAAAATGAAAACCAACCAAACAACCAACCAAAAAAAGGAAGAAAAAAAAATTTAATGCCCATATACTAGTATGTCAGATTAAACAGTGGTATGCATCCATATTTATCAGTGCCTCATTCTACCACAATGAACCGCAAGGTTGATTGCCTGAAGACATTTATCGACATCGATTCTCACCCAAATGATGACAGTGACCAGCTTTCTCTGATAGGAGATGGCAACCTTGAGGGTTTTACAGTGACCTAATAGTAGAGACGTAATACCTTGATGTCTATCTTTGCTTCAATTTTCACAAATTGTTTTATTCATTTCTTCACCTACTGTACTGGCTGCCATTGCATCACTTTATGAAACAAGGGTGCTTCGTAAGTGACGTCAGTCAGTGACGCCATTGTCTCACTTCAAAAGTTCAGCATAATTGTACTCATCTTGGTTATCAAGTCTGAATATTACTTTCAGTATTGTGATTTAACTGATACATTTACTTTAAAATAAGCTATGAAGAAACTCATTAAAGATACACTTAATATCTACAAGGTACTTCACAGAGGGTGTAATATTAGTCTCTACAATGCCATCAGTGTAAACCCCAACAGTTCCTTAGCTGGTGAGACACTTAACTCCCTAAATGATCTGGAGTCTTTTTTTCAGGGTAACATGTTTCACTTTGCTCAGGCAACTGAGGAAGCATCCTTTGTCCGCATTTACCAGTTTAACAGGATCCTAAATTCACACTCCCACATGCATCAGATACAAGGGACATCCAAAAATGTACCACTTTGTGTTGGATTACTTTGGGATCAATGCACTGAAGGATCAATGTAACTTTGGTTCAATTAAACATAGCAATTAATGCTATCAGATAGGAATTATTCATTCTCCACTGGATTACAAGAGGACCATTTTTCCATCAGCTGGTCTAACAGCCATGCATCAACACACCTCTTGCTGTGGTATGATACAAACTGCAGACAAACTCTACTGGTCTTTCGGTGTAGTCCATGACTTGTCACAGCATGACTAAAAGCCAATAACTGAATGGCAGGGATGGTTAACACACTTGTGCAGGGAAATTGTAGCACACACTCCTGTTACTGGAAATTGGACTAAAATTGAAATGCCACATTTTGAGAAAAGGGGCCTATTGACACTCTGAACAGGCATTTAATATCCATCACAGTTTAAAGTTGAGGAAGTACTTATCTCTTCTCTTTTTCCCTGTCCAAAGTTCAAGTGCACAAGGGAACATTTGCAGCAAAACAGGTGATCCCTTTAAAGACATGAGAGAGGTAAAAGGAGGATACCAAGGATATCACATGTTTGTAAGCAACAATCCTGCAATAAACAACAAAACACAATTTTACCACAAAGGTTGTGCCATTAACATTGCACATTAAGTATGTCGGTTGGTAAATTTCTTCATCTTCTGAAAGAGACTGATATACACTGTTTCTTTGTTTTGATCTCAAAGGCACCCAAAGGTTGAACTTTGGTAAGAACTGATGATGACAGTCACAGGACCCTGAGAATGAAAAGATAGAAGCAGAGGCAGATTGGTCATTCATTTCATCAGCCTTGTCAATGAATTCGGTCTACATAGTACATATAATTCAAAGAAAACAAGAAAGCCAAGTGGCGTAGTGATTCCTTGCTATTTATATACAGTACCTGCAGTAACCACAGGCTACCTGATAAAATATTAATGATAATGTACATCATTTTCCATTACCTACATAATGAAAGCTTAAGTGATTGTGGGTGTACTAAAAAAACAGAAAGATAAGATTGTTTGATCTTAACTTTTCCTTTATTCTTAAATGTACACGCAAGGTTGTACGTTGGTGGACTATGTTTTTTAATGAAGGAAAATGGCAGTAACTACTTTGAAAAGCAACGTGATTGGCATAAAAACAGTAAAAAACAGAAATCGCATTTGAAAATGAATGGTTCTTACTATGAGTGCCTACTTAATGAATATGCAACAGTGCAGGTCTCACTGGTGTATCAAAACATATACTGCTCTAGTCGTCGCTCCTTGGCCAGTATTGGGAATTGTAGTATTTGGTGAAGAGAAGCACTGTTTTTACAAATAACCTACGAACAAATCACAACATTGCCGCTTAAATGATCCTGAGTTGTTTGACTGATAGAATACTCAATACTAGTATACTTCCCATTAGCCAGTTCAAAGAAGCACACCATTGATT
>VJOZ01086284.1:0-18281 GCA_009801055.1 Stichopus horrens | reverse complement strand
GCCCCCCCCCCCAAAAAAAAATGATTAAATTATCTTACTTCAACTTCATTTAATCCATGACTCTTCAATGTCTGCACGTCATCACTTTGTTCCTTTATTTTAGAGTTTAATGAAGATATTTCTTCTGCTTGCTGTTCAAGTTTAGACTTTAAGCCCTGCAAGGAAAATAACAACATTATGCAAACTAAATTCAAAGCATAGTTACAGTGACATCACCTCTGAAAATTAAAGGCGCAGTACCTTACATTAGTTTGCGAAGGAAGGTTCAGGTGAGGCAATGTAACTCCTTGTTACTCAATGAATACTGATCAAAGATTGGCACAAACCAAATAATTCTGCCATTCACCCTACNNAATATTCCACTGACAAGTTTAGGGAATATTTCACTGCTAGTTTTCAAACTTCACACCAATATCTTGTTCTTAACTCAAAATATTGATGTTAGAAAAAATGAATTGTTTGGTTAAGAAAGAGTACCAGTTGTCTTATGGTTTTAAAATGCCCTGTAACTCCAGCAAATTACCCTGAGCTATTTTGTTGTTTTTGTTGAAACTGAACTGCTTATTTAACTGTGAAATTAGATCCCAGTTGGAAATTTAAATTGCCTTTGATGCAAATTTACTTCAATTGTTGCACAAATGGTGTCATACATTGCAAAGACCTTTTTGTTACTGTGGCTTCACTTTGATGATTGAATGATCAGTTCAGGAGAGCATATTGAGGAGTTATAATAATTTAAAAATGTACAAAAATTTGAGGTAGAGGTGAAGGTCACATCTTTCAAATACATTTTAAGTCAGTCAAGATTATTAAGAAATAAAAATAGTATTCGAGTGGTTGTGACTGTATGACATCAGAGGGCTGCCATTATGCAATTTGCCATTTTGAAGTAGTCATTTCAGTAAAAATGGCACATATGCTAAACTGTAATATGCTTCTCACCAATTGGAAGGGAAACATTTCTCCTATTTATAAACTTTTTATGCAATTAGTATTGAGTCAATTATTGGTGAGCAGATTTGATATTGGTCAATAACTGTGTTATCGAAAAAGATGTCGATATCGGCAAAACTGATCGTCATTTCCAATAATGGCAAATGATAAGAAGAATTTCATTGTTTCCTAACGCACAGCATGGCACTTAATTGAACATTAAACATTCAAAAACTCGCTCAAAGACAGTAATACACGTTACCAACTTCTTCCCCATCCAGTCTGAGGTTAGCACAGAATTCCAGCACAGGCTTTGCTAGCACCAGAAAGTTGAGCGAATCCTCTGCTGGAATACTAATGTATTGAGTGAATCCTGTGCTGAACGAACATGCTGGAATCCTGTGCTAGCTTCACACTGGTCTATAAACCAGAGATTCCATAGCACAGATCAGAAAACATGAGGCCCCTATGGAATTATTAGCTATATACAGTGTTGCATGAGGATAAAACCGCTTCAGCTTATGGGAACTTCACTAATATTGCTTCGGACTTGAAATGCTACACAAAATGAAACACGTCATGTAAACCAAACTACTGTATATTACATACGTTTTTGATCGAAAACGTACAAAAGTGTCTCATAAGAGAAAAATAGATAGAAAAGATCAAGTGACACCTTCTGAGGTTTACAACAATCATATCCTAACTTAGTGAAATAGTGAATAGCCTAACCACCTCTGCAATAATGGGTATGATGACTGTTCAATATATCATCAGTGGAAATGAACAGGCGATTATTTGTAAGTTACGACATTCATGTGATTATAGAAGTTCAAACATTGCTTAGAAATCCTAGAGGCTTAAATTACTATTTCTCCAAGGCTGGAATTTGTACAAGAATGATTTTGTTGTGGGCTGTGATATACCATGGCGTTATGTTACGTCAGTATGTGCATCGGCTTGGCAAAACGTTAGGTGGCAGTACCAGTAGCAACAAACTGAATACTTTTTTTCTCCTTTGTTATTGTTATTGGTATCGGGGCCGACATTAACTGTGGCTCATCGATTATCAGCAATTTCTGATGTAACCATATCAGCTCAACTCTACATGCAACATTAATTTCTTCAATGGCCAATCCATATAAAAATGAGATCATCATAAATCTCATGCCAAGCACTATTTTACAACATGATAATCTAAAATTGTCTTAAATACATTCTGCAATTAATAACTGATTGAACAAAAGCAGGTCAGAGCAATGAAAGGTAAATCCTCGTGAGAACATTCTCGTTAATCACCTCTTTCTCTTTATCATGTTCCTTCTTGAGTGATGCCATTTGCTGTTCCAGTAATTCCAGTGATGACACCAAGCGGTTCCTTTCGTTAATTGCGTCTTGAAATTTACTCTCTGCATTCTAAAATATGGCACAGAGCATAAAAATAATGTCTTGTTCTTGAAACTAACACAACATGTTTGCAGTGTAAATGTTTTGCATCTAAATATGCATCACCAGATTCTTATTTATATATTTATATCATTTTTTTTATTCTACATAAAATGATGACTGATAAATCAAATGGTCAACACTTAAGAAATTGTACAAGTAGAAAGAAATGTAGCATGGATTTTCAGAACAAAGTATGGCATATCTGTGACACTATCCTTCTCTGCTTGATCACGTATCATCACCTCGGAGAGAAAATGAAACACACTGGATAGATACCTGATATCCTGGTAGCTTTTACATCTACATAAGTGATATGAATTCACTTGAAAACATAAAACTCACTTAACTGGGAAACACAAATGAGAATGACTGACGGTCAATATGAGCCTCTATGAACATTGGTAGTTCTATCACACATTCCTGGTATATTCAAAACTTGATATGTCAGGATGATAGATTAAGTCAATTGTTTGTTTAAGATACCTCTTGAACTTGTGTGGATTCTTGCTGCAATGATTGTATCTCCCTCCTTTGGTCTTCCACAGATGAGGTCAGTTGATCTCTTTCCTTGACGACATCCAGTACCTTGGATTCCAGAATCTTATAAAGAAGGAAATAAAGGATTTGGAACGTGACTTTACTGCACATGCAACACAAAAGCCAGGGAGGTTAGCTAGAAAATTTACAATAACTTAAGAAGTCATTTAAAATTGCAAAGTTAACTAAACTTGCCTGCTTTGTAACAAATACTCATCTCTGGAATAATAAGCTCAGTTGGAATAAAGGGCCTTAAGCTACATTATTTTTAGTCATTAGCTCAGTTTGCAGAAACAAAATACAGTACCTGCTTCTCTTCTGCAGCAGAGCTGGCAACTGTCGTCAGTTGTTCTTCAAGATCAGAGATGAAATTCTTTAGCTTTTCTTTCTCTCCAGCCAAAGTTGTTATCTGTTCCATCAGTCCCTGCAGTGATCCAAACATAGATTGACATGTATTACCCATTAAACTAGTTATTCAAAAAAATGTTCGGTTTTGTTTGATATCGCACAAATATATATATTGTCCCTTTTGATCACATCAACATTATAGTTTTACATCAAGTGCTTTGAAGACAGGACAGTTTCATACGTGACCAGAATGAAATGGGTGAATAACGCCGAGATATTTGTTAATGTACCTGATGACTGGTGCCAGATGTTTCTTTTAACTCTTCAAGTTGTTTGACCAGCTCTTTATTAGCAACAGTCAAGGTCACCTTGTCAGCCATTAACTCCTCAACCTTTGCACTGGATGTCTGGAAACGAAGACATAATATTCTGATACATTTGTATTTTTCTTGGCTATGGCTTTTACTCTAGGTACTGGTTGAAGCATTGAATACCCTTATTCACCCTCCCCCCATGTCCTCCTCCCACTCAGACATCTTAACCTGTAGTCTAACCACACAAACAAGACTGAATTCACATAAACAAACCTGATTACGGAGAGTCCAGACAGTCCCCAAACTCCTCTCACAAAAGGTGAACAGTCAGTAACAATCATACAAGGCATTCTATCGTAAAAACAACATCAACTTGGTCCCCACACTAACATTGGAATTTTCACATTTGAAACAGCTTCATATTTTGATTCATAATCATGGCATGACAACATAATAGCTGCACAAGTTTTGCTTGACCCTGTCACTGTGCAACAACTTCTACAGTATGTCATAGGCATGGTCAGCCTATTCAAATATCTTGGCGGGTTCAAACGATCCATATCGATATACAAAGACTAAAAGAAGAATAAGAGTCCCTGAAGTTATGTTTTGTATTATTATGGACTTCACAAGAACATTCTAAACATTGTCTGGCTTATTCTTTAAAATTCTGTTCAGGATTGTTTGTGAATGTTACAACTGATTTATTGGGACAAATTCTCCACTAATCTATGGAAGTTCAGGAAGTTTCCTTTCAGAACAAAATCCAAAATTTCTGCTACACACTTTTTGGAGATCTTGGTACTGTTGACTGATCTCTGACTTTTGGTTCTCAAATCTATCTTGAAAGCTCTTCAATAGTTCACTGGATGATTTTAATTCATCCTCCAAAGCTTGCTTCTCAGATTCCAATTTGTGTATCTTCTGTTGACCGACCTGTGGAGTAATCATAAAGGATTGAGTGCAACATATCAATCTGCAGGGAGCATTTTACACTATATGATCAAGCAGTTTGGGAAATGTATGCAAAGAAAAAGAACTGCTAAAAAAATGAAAGTCCATGATTAAATACTTTGGATAATACATCCAAAGAAAAAAACCCTGCTATAAACAAAGCTGCATGGTCAAGTAGTCAAGGCCAAGGTGTTAAATAAAACAAGAAAAAATTCTATTACAATCTAAACAAGTTTTGGCATTACAGCCAAGATAAAAGAGCTACAAGTTACAAATGAAATTACATGTGCAATCCAGGTAATAGTAGATCAGAAAAAAGAATTTTGTTAGCCTACAGTTTGGGTCTTACATCCAGAGTAAATATGTCACTTATAAGTGTGAAAGTACATAGTCAAGACATTAAGGCATTACAGCCAAAGTTTTACAGCATTGTTACAAATGGCACTGTATGATCAAGCAGTTTAGGTAAGTAGGTGGTACAGAAGAAAAAAAAAGTGCTTCAAACAAACTCAAATGGCCAAGCAATTTGGGTGTTAAATCCATATAAAAGAAATCTATTACAAATGAACGACATGGTGAAGCGATTTCGGTGTTACAGGCTTACAGCCAAAGTAAGTTAACTCTGCTAGGAATCAAACTATATAGTCAAGCAGTTTGGGTGATACATCAAAAGAATAAAAAAAGATGTTACAATTGGAACCACTGTATAGTTCAGGCAACTTGGGTGTTACGTCCAAAGAAAAAGAACTCTGTTACGTATTAAAGTACATGTTCAAGCAGATGGTTTTATGTCCCCCCCCAAAAAAAAGAGAAGAAAATGGCTGCAAATGAAACTACATCTAGTCAAGCAGTTTGGGTTATATCATCCAAGGTAAAAGTCAGCTATGAATGAAACTTCAGTCAAGCTGTTTGGGTGTCATATCATATCCAATGTAGGCGGTCCCTGTTACAAATGAAGCTGCAATGTCAATCAATTTGGGTATTTAATTCAAAGAAAACAGGGACCAGCATAAATAAATGTATAATAATTGAAGGTATATTAAATAAAATGGTTGTCATGTCCAAGTAAAGCGAGTCTGTTACAAATGAAAATGTGTAGTTAAGCTGTCCAATTATACCTTGACTTGCTCTTGATATTTTTTGCTTTCACTGGAGGCTTTTGTCACGATTTCATTTCTCTGTATTGACTCCTTTTCTGTCTGACTCTGAAACTGAATGTGAAGGAAAGATTATCATGAACCTGAACAACAAAAACCGATACAAATAAAACTGAGTCTGTTACATAATAAAAAAAACTAATTTACTATAATAATTCGGGACCTGAAGGGCAGCTATTTTCACACAAGTGTGAAGGAAAGTTGGGGCTCATACGTTACAACTTCAGTCGAGGGGAATGCAGTATCAACTGAACAATTTTGGATCAAATTTGGTATCTTTTTTTCACAAGGTCAGTTCATGTATGAACACCTTACACAACTCTCAGACGAAAAACCGATCTTACAGTGACCTGGCAAGGTATCAAACCTTGAAACTCCTGTTTTGTTAAGCTTCAGTGTTCCAACCCCCACACCTTTGTCCACTCAGCCACGGCACTGATAGTTTAAATTTTACTACTGTAATGAAATTTTAGTATCTAAGAATTTCAAAAGGGACAATGCAATGTTTCTCCACATCACTCCTAACAAGTACATAAAAAACTTGGTAACACTTCCAGTGGTTGTTACTTGTAAATTATTTCTTAACTGGGATTAACAGTACTGATGTATATGAAATACATTGGCTAATCAGGTAATTGTGCTATAATATAGTCAGCACGATTTGAAATGAAGCTTCAAGTTGGAAAATTCGCACATTGTAATTCGCACGCTGTAGCTGTCACTCTTGAGACATATTTAAAATAGTCCATACACCACAGTATTGATAGTGTTTACAAAATAAAAGTAACGCTTACCTCTTTCAATTTTGAATAGGCCTCATCAAGTTCCTTACTCAGCTCTGCTATTGTCTCATTTTTGTCCTTTGCTATTTCCATCTTATACTGTGTGCATACAGAAGAAAAGACAGAAGCACAAGTAGTGGGGTATTGCTACCAGTGCAGTTAAAAAGTCATCCTACTGTAGGAACGATATATGCATCTACCCCAACCATCATATGTCTGCAAATCTAGCTTTACGTTAGTGGGAGAAAGTAGGCGTATGCACTTACAGTAAACACAGTGAGACATGGTTCCTGTGACTTATGATACATATATGTAGCATGCACAGAAGTAAAGTTATTCTTATTATCTACGACTAAAAGCTTACAAAGCGATAAAACTTTACCTTCTCGAATTTTGCATGGTTCTCATCAACTTCTTTGCTCAGTTCAGCTATTTTCTCATCTTTCTCCTTTGTGATTTCTATCTTGAACTGTGAGAGCACAGAACCAAATATAAACCTGAAACAACTGCGCAACTTGTGATGATGTAATGACTCACCAGAGTACAGTAATAAATTTTCTAATAACATTCCCCCCACCACCTGACCCTCTCTATCCACTGCAGTGATTCAACATACATACAGATACATATTTGGTCTCTCTGTAAGTCCATCTATTCATAAAGTGTGACTTACACGGAGACAAACAGCAGTAATCAGCAAACATATTAAAGGCAATCACTCATCACGCCAAGCTACAAGTATGGCTGGGGGTAAGGAAAATTCTCAATTGGTGCTGCTCGTTAACAGAAAAGTTAAAAAGATGCAGAGTAGTTGATATTACACAGCATACACAGGGTCTGACGAGTTTTGATTACATGTATGGAGTTTCAGACAGGAGAAGGGGTTGGAAGCCATTAGAAGAATTGGAACTGTGTGGGGAAATGAGTCACTGCCTTTAATTTCATGTGTATACTTTTTACAATCCATTTAATTTTGAGGGATATATTTAGCTAACATCTATGGTAGCAATAAAAATTTTTACCTTTTCCAAATTGGCATTACTTTCTTTCAATTCCTGGAGCAGTTTCCCAATTTTCTCATCTTTTTCTGTCTCTTTCACCAGCTTGAAATATCCAGAAGGGTAAAATATAGCATGGATAGGTTTAGCTTTCAGTTAACGAAGCAAGTAAGCAGTGATAAGGGAGGTCTTAGCATCTATGCAAACACCATTCCCCCTTCCCAAACTTTCCTTACTCTTTTCCACACATAATTTAATTATGAGATCAAATCACTATCACTATAGTAATTTAAGAGTATATTTATTCCTGATGGTAATTCTCAATAAATTGCAATTACGACATAACTTTATTCATCCTGTAAATATTAACAGCTACTGATGTTGAAACATTTCTACTTTTAAGCACATAATTTCAACATTTCGTCATTACGTGGATACATCTCTTAGAAATGCCATTTTTTTAAATCGAAATGAGTGTAATTTGGCATTTTAACATCAAGTTGGAATATAAAGAATTTGCCTTCATCATTATCGTTATCATCATCGACATCATCATCAACGTCATCATTAAAGTGTCCAGTATTTCAATAGAACTTGGCGACCAATTGGCTTGCCGTTCTAGCCGATTTGTTGCTGGGGGTAGTACTCCAGCAGTGTCTAACATTTTGGAATGAAGGGATGTGGCAACTTCAACAAAAAGAGCTGATTTTCACCTTTTCTGAACTGACTCGACTTTCTTCTAGTTCTTTGGTCAGTCTTGCAACTCTCTCGTCACTTTCCTTTTCTTTCTGCAGCTTAAACTGTGAATGATGGATAATATCATAAAAATCATAAAATACCATGAGATCTCATAGCAGTGTACAATATGCAAAGTATGTATGGATAATAAAGATCTCCTACAATACTTCAAAACTAAACGTGTATCACATTCCCTCTCTCTCTCTCTCTCTCAAAAAAGAAAAAATAATCAGCATTTTTGTCCAATAGATCGTGTAAAGAAAGATTTCTATACACCTCAGACTTTAAGTTTACTCAAACAGTGTGGTAAATCTGACAATGTGTTATCATCACAAATTCACAACATAATAATAACAATAATTTAGATCTTAAAGGGCAGTTATTTCACTACACTAAAGACCACACAAGTGTTGAGGGAGCCTGTGGTTTACATGGTACAACTTGATGTCAGGTGACTAACAAGGTAACAATTGTGGATCATTTTTTTTTTTCACAAGGCCAGCTCAGAGGGAAAAAGATTACAACAACTCAATCAGTCAAAGGTCATTTTCTCCTTGTCAGAAAATATCAGACATTGCTTCTGCAGTAACTGCTACTAATTGATTTAAAGCACTTGACTTGAGATGCTTCCAAATTCGATGGTTAATATTTACAGTATATCACAACATGTGCTGATATCCAATTCGATATTTTTGTAATCAAGAGTGCCGATCTGCTGAAAAATTTTATTCTGTGCATGACACATTGTAGTATCTGGTTTCGTTTGTCACAATTCCAAAATCATAACAAATTTTAATGCAATAATTTTTACCTTCATTGTAGTAAATATCTTTCCAGAGGTATTTCTCAGTGCCCATCTTGGCTCATGGATCAAAACGTCAATCGGTAAAACAATAATTTCAGGTTGCTGAATATCAGCATCTAAATTTTGCCAATCGGATGTCCGATCTGATTTATTGGTTGATCCCACTTGAGATGTCACATATACAGCATAGTAGTAAATATCTTTGCAAAATATTTAAACCAGACTAATTAGGCTACACCCAAAGACACATGCTTGTAAATCAGATCCCCTTTACCACATATTCATACATTTTAGGTTATGGCTACATTGGATAAGTGGAAGGAGAGTGCAGAGCCATCCCTGTACACAAAGTTACCTTCTCCAAGCTTGTGTAACTGTCTTCAAGCTCCTTAGAGAGTTCAGCAATCTTCTCATCTGTTTCGTTTTCTTTGTCAATTTTAAACTGAGAAAAAAGACAAAGAAAGAGAATAAAGTGACAAGGAACAATTCTAACATCACAGCTTACCATAGTAGCAGACAGGAATTCATTGACAAGAAACTAAGGATCCAATTCTAACATTGCTGCTAGTGATAGCAGTAGAAAGGAATTCAGTTGTGGCATTGCTGCTAGTAATAGCAGCAGATGGGAATTCATTGACAAGGAGGTAAGATTCCAATTGTACCACAGCTGAAAATAACAGCAGAAGACGGGACTCCATCCACGAGGATGTAAAGTACCAATTGCAACACGACTGCTAATGATAGCCAAAGATGGGAGGTCGTCCACAACAAACGTAGATTCTAATTGTACTGTCACTGCTACATGCAATAGCAGTGGTCAGGACTTCTCTGACAAGAAACTAAACTCCAATGTTAGCATTGCTACTAATTATCAAATAATGATAGACAGCTAGATATCCTTCCCAGGTATTCATTTATGTTCTTCCCCTTGTATAAGGTAACAAATTGGAACATTGCGGGCCCTAATTTGTGACAACGTACAGTCATGCCATCTCATTTTGTACAGACACCATCAGTATCTGCCTACAGACATCTGCAATGACTTGCTTGTCATCCTTTTGGTTCGTGAACATTTCACCTATAAAGTACTTTACTTTCAAGTCGGTGGAGCCCATCCATCCTCGAAACATTAAGAATAAAAATTTGGCTAGACAACTGGTTGACCGAAAATGCAGTCTTAATTCAAATTTTCCTTCAGTGTGTACAATTTTTAACATAGCATACATATCAAAGATAAGAGCTGTACAAGGCACTGTGAAATCTGTCCACTGGAACCAGGTGGTGCTGCCACTAAGGTGCAGATGGCATTGTGATAAGCACCTTGGTGGAGTGAAATGTTGAGATAAATACCCTGTCCAAGGAACTAACAAAGATTCGAGCACCACACCAACTAGAGTATGAGTCTGACGCCTTCAACACTTAGCTATCTTGTTCTAAAAATTTTTTTGGTGGATTAACAGGAAGGATTAATGTGTCAGAATATTGTCTGTTAAATCAAATTTGTACTCATAATCTCTACAAATGTATGTTTATGGCACAAACATGGAAGAAATATCACATTGCAAAATTATTCAGAGTGTTTTGCACAACTGTTGAGTTTTTGCATCATCCAAAAGTTACCTTTTTCAGATTTTCATAGCTCTCTTCTAGTTCCTTGGTAAGCTGCAAGATTTTTGCATCTCTCTCCTGGGAAATTTTATGGAAAAATGTGTAAATTTTACAACAGAAAACATAATTTGGCAAACACGATACTAACACACAATGCTTTAAGATTATGCAGTTTTACTCTTTTTCATCATTACAAAAGACAAAATCTACAAACTTAGAACTGGTAACTTTCATAGCAAGGATGTGGCTTATTTGCATTGCTTGATCCTGTTTATGGTGTCTTGTGCAGGTAAGTTTGATTTTTTAAAATCATTGTCAAGGAGCACTGTAGCAGTAAAGTAACTGAAAGTAGTTATATGTCATAAACAGCAAATATATGTATACAAAAACAATACAGGAAAACTTGCATCTTGATCCAATCGCTGTCACTGTATAGAGATCAGAGGATTTCATGACAACCCAAAGCCAACCAAAAGCTCTATTACATGTAACTATCAACACTCCTTATCCCCTGTCCTTTCCCATCACTCACCCATTCCCCACCCCTTCCCATTCAACACCCCCAGACAAACCAACTCCTGAAACTTCTGGTACACAGGTTAAACAGCAACAAACCTCAAGTTTTGCTTCTAGGGCAGTGTACATCATAACAGGCACATAATCCTCTGAGTCTTCCTGGATCCTGGCTCTCTTGGAATGAGTCTTCTTCACTGACTTTGAAAATATCTCCATCTTCTTCTCGTAGACTTCCTCCACCATCTCCTTCTCTTCTTGTAACCTTTCACTAAAAGTCAGCAAACAGAGAGAAACCGTTATATTCCAAGAAACGGTAAAAAGAACTGGTTTGCAAACCCTTATGATGCAAACTTGACAGTCACACGGAACGATTTAGATTTCTTGTAAACTGAGAATACGAGGAGCTTTTTAACGCTGATCTCTCAGTCATGACCAGGTGTACATGTACTGACACATTCAAAAATAAATGTTTCTTTGCCCAGATAAATGGCCTCCAGAGTATCTTTTTTAAACTAAAATTTAATCACAATTGTAAGTGGTGATTAGTGTTGTTGTGATATTGGGAAGTGATATTGTTATGAGACTTTGCTCTTGAAGTTGTTTGTGAAATGATTCAAATGACCAAAACAATGTCGACATACATTTAAGGGAAAAAATGTTTCTTAGCACAGATTTGGATCACATATATACGAATACAAAACTTACGTACATATGGAAACAAGAAATCGGACCTTTGCTTGTATCAAACTTTAATGAACTGGCTTCATTGATATGAATATACAATAGTGTTATGTCACAATTTAAGGCCAATGTTAGGCTGCACAATGTGACTTCTGTGCACAATCCAAACTTTAACAAATATTTGTCCAGGTTTGCTTTAGTTCAGATTTACCCCAACGATACTGTGATATCCTTTGGCAATTGAGGGACAAATCACAAGTGCTCTTGATATTGTTGTTTTTGAAAATTTTGCACTCCAACTAGACTAGTCATTAGTCATACTCTAAACTATTTGCCTCATTCAGGCAAGTCAGAAACCCTACGCATTCACTCAATGGTCAGAGTCAAACAACACTATGGTGAAAAGAGTATGCATGTACATACAGAAGGTTCGTGACTGTGTATCTATGACAACACCCTTGCTTGCTCCAGGTTGTTTGTTGGTCAAGTATATCAGAATATCCCCCCCCCCATGGCGTCATTACCTGTTTTGATGATCATTACCCCAAATGGTCATGATCTGAAAGGATGTTTTTTAGTATTGTTTGCACTGGGTCCTGGGTCCACAGTTAGTCAGGTGCTGAAAATTTCATTTCCATTATGCTACGAGTTAGTTGTGAAGTCTTAATGCAGCATTTTGCTTTGTGCATGTTAATAGAACACCATACATCTTACGAGGTATGACAGCACAGTGTTCTTCGGAAAAGTAACATTTAGGTTTTTTGGTCACACGTCTAATGTATATTAGTGAAACAGTGAAACTTTGAAGCTTGGGTATCAATTGCCAGGTCCTGACATTGATGGTTGGTACAAACGGTTAGTTTTTGATGAATGCGTCATGACTGTCAGTGGGTAATTTTATTCTAAGTTGCCCTTGTAGCACAAGCGACTCACGGCAGAATCAAAGATCGCAACTGGCAATGTCAACATGTTGTGTATTTCAACACGAAAATGTGCTGCGAGCAGTCTTTAGAGCGACCACAGTAAACAACAGACTTGATTAAAGCATAGTCTGTTGTATGGGGCCAGCAAGGTCTTGAATGAAGCTTAAAGAATCAATGAATTTATTGACATACCTGGCAAAATTAATTCAGCTCGATTTAAATCGCAGAAACATCAACAAAGATGAAGCAAATTTCACGTGAAAGTTGCTCACAATGGTGCCATTTTAATCTTAACTCTTTGGACAGAAATTTAAAGCCATTGCGGTTTCCCCGTGTGCACATGGAGATCAAGGCTTCAGTGCTACATGCTGTACCATATGAATGAAATCTCTTTTATTCAGTTATCAAATCAGCAGTTCGGTCCGAATTTCCCCAGTGAGAGATAAAATGATACTCTAAAATGTATTGGTTGATGATTTCAGGTCTTTCATATTGTATTATTAGTTGTTTTTGTTGGCCTTAAATTTGTTTAAGGCTAAGCTGTTGTTTGTTTTTCAGGGATCTGTTGGTACAAGATATTACTTTATCAGTCCTCCTTTCATCTAATATATGAGTCTCTATACACTTCACACTATACTCTGTGATTTTTGTTCATGACAGTAAAAAATAAACCTTAAACCTTGAACTAATTGTCATCACTATTGACATTAACGTGACAGAGATATTGGGGATCAATTATAAGTAATTTTAAAAGAATGAAACCCTTATTCATGATTGCAGTCATCTTTACTTACGCATCACTTGTGACTAGAAAATTGAAAGTGGAAATGATGACCAAAACAAATGGTTAGAACGATGAACTGAAAAGAAACGTTCTGCAGCAAAAGTTGCTACTGATATGTTTGCAAAACACTGATTTTCAAAGATTCCTAACTTACTTGTAACTGGCCTCTATTTCCACCAACTGTTTGGCCATTTCTGCACAAACTTCAGCCCGGATCTGTGACTCTATAGTCCTGATTTGTTGCTTGGCCTCAATCAGCTCGTTCTTCAAAACATTCACCAGGTTGACGAGAACCTGGTGAGATGAGATGATAAAAAAAGAGGCGCTTGAAACAACTCTCTTTCCCTCTTGGGAATGTGTAATTGCATGGCAATAAGCTAATACTACTTCTCGTTATTGCCTCACTGTCAGATATTTATGTCACTTTGATCCAGAAAGTTTGAAAGATGCAAAACAAGAAAAGGAGTTTTTGAAGCTGAAATATGAGTTGAATCTTTGTCATAATTTGCCATCGAAAGTCAAATTCTGCTGAATTTGTCATAGCCACTGCTCCCCCCCAAAAAAACGTTGTTTAATGCCCAGTTTTGCGTAAGTGAATATTATTCATATCCATTCCGATTGATCTGTTTGATTTCAAGTAACAAGGATTGATGGCTAGGCTTCCTTGGAGAGTCTCAATTTTAAAAGGCCATTATAAGGCCATTTTTTTTTATCTTCATATTCAAATATCTGAAAGATGAATGTATTGTTCTCTTTCAGATTTTGTGACAGGTGATCTTTTCCCCTACTTTCTCTTCCCTGAAACACTGATGAAGAACAAAGGTAGATGACCAGGTGATTGCCAGTACAATTCATATTCCAGATTCAAATGGAAGAAACTTAATTTTTCACTGCACGTACTCCAAACTTTTCACCGGTAACTTTTCCATAACTCCTGATGTTGCTATTTAAAGAGTGACATCTTTGTTCGAAAGAGATATCCAGTTGTTCATGGATTACCAAATGCCGTATAATGCTGTGCTGGCAAATGACTGCATAAGACTGTTGTTTTCAGTTGAAGTAACTCTTTGAACTTGAAATCTGTCATCAGTGCAAAGTTTTAGATTTAGTTTATTGTAGACCAACCTACAAATTAAGGTCCCATCTCTTCTCACCTGTCACTTGTCTGGCCCACTACACTGAACAAACACCGCCATTACAATACACTCACCGTTCGTGACGCTCCCTCGACGCCCTCTTTGTCCTGAGGAGTACCGTCATCGAATATTGTCTCATCTAGGTCATCTTCTCCCTCATCTTCATCTTCGTCTATGATGCTCTCATCTATCCTGGTCAGGTCGCTGGCTCTCTGAACCTCTCTGGCCATGGTCTTGGGTGTGGCCCAAGGTATTGAGGCCCTGGCATCCCCTGCTTTGAGGGATTTGTTCACTGCCAGGGACAGAGCTCGAGCAGATATAAGCTTGTTCTTTGGCTTGTCCAATTGCCACTTGTTGTCAAGCTTTGATGCCACTGTTGTAACCTATTATTTCCAGGAGTTCAGGGGAAAAAAACGTAATCAGGCCTCCAAGAAGAGTCAGGCAAAAGGTAGGATAAAAGTAGGGTGGTAAATAATTCTTAGTATAACAGGAGAATACTAGGATTATGTAAATCACTACATGACGGCTGATTTGAAAGGCAATCTAGCTGTTCAATGATAATGAATATAACAGCAATGAATTTCATCTTGACACAAATCCAGGGAAGCTCAAATTAGTTGAAAATGGTCTCACTGATGACACAATTTTTAGTTGTCGATATGTTCTTGAGGGGCCACCGTTGAAAACATTTTTAAAAAAACATAGGTATTTAATTTATCAATTTTGAATCCTGGTTAAAGGCACTCACCTGCTTCGCTATCGCAGAAAACTTTAGGACGTGCATGGTCTCGTCGAACATGGATGCACACTGGTTCACGTTCACGATCATCGATGCGATTCCCTTGCCGAGAAAGAAGCTCTGGAACAGCCTCGTCAGTTTACTCTCCCGAAATGGAATGACCTTCGGGTGGGAGCTGTTTGACAAAGTCGAATTCAATCAGTTGAATACATGCAGACTCTAAAAAATGTTGATGACAATTCTAGATGAGGGTAAAGACTTTCCCAAATTTATCTAACAGGATCTCAAAGGTAATTAAAGGAACTCACTGCACATGGTTCTGGTTGTATCGTAGAGCATGGATGCACTTGCCCAGGGTAAGGAGGGAGGTGTTTATGTTCCCTGCTTCCTTCAACCGATCTCCTTCGCTCTGCGTCTTCGTCGACCTCTCTGAGCCGGCCAAATCGCAGAACGAAATTTTGCTGACCCTGGCCACATGAGGTTCCGCAACATCGACAACACGCAGGATCTTGATGCTGAAGATGCAGTGACTGCAGTGGGAAGTAAAAAAGAGGCATAAATTATTGACTAGAACCAGTTCCAAGAAAACAGCTCACTGAAAAATTCCATGTATGGACAAATTCCATGTATAAGGTCAAACTTTGGCTTAAGTTGTAATCAAGGAAACAAATGTTCGCACCTGATAGGGAGATTCTTATCACCTGTTGGGAAAACTAAAATTTAAGAAGAGTTTTGAATTTCATTTTACATTTATTTCACAGGGAAAATATTTTGCCCAATGGCTACAAAGAAGTAAGGAAAAGCCAAGAAACATCTGATTTGTTGTGGATTTATGGGTTTGCATGAGACAAGTAATTCAGGCAGAGTAGATTTGGTGAAGAAGAAACTTTCAAAATGTGGTTAAAGAAATGATTACTGTACTTGCAAACAAAGATTTGGCCAGTGAAAAAGCACCCTTACACGGAGAAAATACTGAACTTAGGTCAATTTCAACCACGAGATCGTTGCATCGATGGAACCATCAAACTACAAATGAACTGCAAGTGACACTTCTGACTTCTTTATAAGCTACATTTTAAAAGACCAATCAAACTAAGCCCTCCTAAATTCCGTATGAGCATTTTTACTAACCATGGATGAGATGGTCCATGTTAAAAGCTTAGTTGGCTTATGGAAGTATTACCCCTTGCTTAATTTATTCACTTCATCTACACATAAGAACAGTTCAGTATGTAATGCTATGTAATAAAGTATAAACATGACACTACAACAATACTGGTTAGGTATAAACGAAGCTAGTGACCACACAAACCAGCAAAAAAAAAGTGTGACAAAATTAAATGAAGAAAATAATCTAACAAGAAAAACAATGATCAGACAGCATATCCGGTGATGACATGAGCGTTTTGTTTTTAAAAGTAGTATACAGTACCTTCCAGAATCCTTGATGATATTAGGTAAATATTTGCCATGTCTTATAATTGTCAGCAGTTCTTTAAATACTTAACCATGAGCCAAATTGAAGTGTGAAAAGTGAATAATCTTGTATTCATTCATACTTGGTAATACATTACAGTCAGGTGACTGAACATTATCGCACGCACAAAGCATGGTCAAGTTGATAGTAAAATCACTGAATGTAATAAAAACGTAGATATGCAGTGTTGTGTCGTCTGTTATGTTACACAAAACAATGTTGGTACTTTGTATTTCGCACATGGACCATCGTTGACACAATCGTATTTACCGTTTCTCAGGTTACATTTAAAATGAAAATGCAGTTATTCACAACCCAAATTTCCTTTGTCTAATTTTTTTTTCATTTCAGTCTTTTTGATTAGAATCTCACATTGTATGAATGAACTAGGCTGTCCAGCGTTGATGAACGTTTCATTAACCTAGATTGGCTCAGGTTTAAGAACCTCATTAAATACATGCAGCAGTTTATTATTTTTGTATAGATAAATGAACACCAATCGACCTCCAAAATTCCAAGATCACTGTGCATTGGGCAAAAGATTAGCATGATATTGTTCGTGTTTACAGTAGCAGTTTTCAGAATTCTATTTTGCAGGATTTGTAACAGTTTGAGAGTGGCAGTTTTAGAGTGGCAGTCTCAGTAAAAATTACATAGAATTGATCTTTCTCAAATAAAAATTCACGATAATGATGAAAATATACCTCCTGCTGGAATTATGGTTCAGTTTTGTGGCTGCAATGCTTAGATTCTTTTGTCCAATCTTGAGGACTTTGTAAGCTTCGTCTGCACCAGATACTTGAATTTCTTTCAGTCCTGTTTGCAAATGAGAGAACATTAAAAGACACTTCAAAAACATATAATGCTCAATACATATTAACTAATTAGTTTAGTGCTTGTACTCAGTAACTAATAGGCAGAGAGTGTGTCTGCACTGTGTAACAGTTTTTGCTTTTTTGGCTGTCACCTTCGGCACCAGGGGAGGGAAGGAGGCAAAGTGAAAGTTTGAGACTGACATGTGTTACAAAACCATTGCAATCATAACATTCACTCCCCACAGATCCAACAGTTTTGAAAAAGATGTGGATAAGCTAATGGTATTGATACATGCAGCTTATGAGTTGCATTTACATTATCATTACATTAGTCTTTGGAAATTCTTGTAAGTCTCTTAAGCTTGAAATATGAGACATCAAAATGAGCTACAAAAGCTGTCTCATCCCATTTTCCGTATAAGGCCAACCTAATGTATGTTATGCTCTGTGCAAGTACCCCATGTTTCAGTACGTTTAAGTACTTCTACTGCATGTGGTAAGCTGGTAAGGTGTACAGGCGCGTTCACACTACAACGATATCGGATCGGATTACGATCCGATTTTTTTAATTTTTAGTATATATCTTC
>VJOZ01086274.1:0-11745 GCA_009801055.1 Stichopus horrens | reverse complement strand
CCAAGAACACTTCATCGCCACTATCATTGTATAAAATTGGAACAGATTTCTACTAATAGCCGGTTGTAACTATGTAATTGCTCTGCGCTTGTGAGCTCATGAATACAGTCACCTCACTGTCTAATTGAACACCTAGTCCTCACTGACTTTCCTTAATGTACTAAAATCGTGTCTCAAACACCTTTTTACATGATGGAACATGATATGATANNCGCATGGTTAGGGTAGGTACCTCGATCTCCAGAAGGGCTAAGCATGTAGCCTATCATCATTTTAGGATTGGCTGAATTGAAGATGACATGAATTTTTTCTGGCATATTTTCATGGTCTCCCAGGAGGTGTCCTCATAAGTGTTAAACATTCTGGTTACTTTTAGGTATGACAACTGGAAAAAGGCCTACTTTAAAAGGAGAGGTATCCCGACTGACTCGGTGTTGCCATTCATCGGACATTATCACAAATTCATTATGAAGGTACAGTATGTTGTATGCTTGCAATGATGTGTATAGACATCTCCCATACAAAACTTCCCAGTACACTGTACACGCTCTGTAGGAATTAAATCTATAGCCATGTGGGATTTTGAACATGTATGGAAATTTTCCCCCTCTCATGGGAATTGGTTTCCTACTTGGAAAAATTTTCCTTCAGCACATGCCAAAGTGCATTACGTACATGTCAGCCCTGGCCACGCCGAAGTTTTTTCCAAAAAGACAATAGAAAACATAAGGAAAATGCCAGCTCCACGCCTAAGATCTTCAGTTCTGAGTGCACGAAATGCAGACTGGAGCAACGTTTGAATTTTTTTCCTACATGGCAAATTTTTCCCATATGATTTTTTATCCGTTACTTGCCGAGGCACGTACTCAGGGATTCTGCATTCATGACATGTGTGTGTTTACATTTGACATCTTGGCTTGTAAAAATGGTATCCCTTATCTTAAAAAGGGAAAGGTTCCTAAAATTCCAAGTTGGTGTGTAGATAGTCCTTTGTGATTAGATGACCCCCATTGTTTTTCTTGGAGGTTGAAGTTTAAGTCACCAGGGCATACAGTGTGAATAAGACCTAGTGGGGGACATATCTCACCATCAGCTATGACTTGAATGTTGCTGGAATTATATAAGGTAGACCTGTATGTGCCACATTGAGTACGAGATCCCTATTGATTTTAATGGAGGTCANNNNGGTGGAGATCGAAGGTCATTTGAGATCAACAAGGTTCAAATAGTGTAAACATGATATCTCAAGAAGGGAAGTTTGGACAGATCTCATATTTGTGGGTGTACCACATTGATTAGAAGAACTTTGCAGTTTTGGTGGGGTCAAAGGTCATTTGGGGTCAACAGAGGTCAAATACGAAGAACTTTTGAACATGTTATCTCAAGAAGGGAAGCTTGGATAGATCTTGTATTTGGCATGTAGGCATGCCACATTGATTAGAAGGAGCCTATATTGTTTTTAGTGGCGGATAAAGAAAATTTAAGTCAACAGGAGTGTGTAACATTGTAGGTAGTCATTGTAAGTATATGATCTCTATTGTTTTTCATTGTGGTCAGAGGTCTATAGCTTTTGAGGTCACTAGCTGTAAGAAGTCAAAAGTCTGAAAATTTAAGGAAGATATGTCAGCAACTGACTTCTGGAACTTCAAACTGTTATCATTGGTAAACTTGAAGAATATGATCTGTGCCCTTTTCATGGTAACGAAAGGTCACATGAGGTCAATAGAGGTCATAGTTTGAAAACCTTGTAGACATGGTGTCTCAAAATAGAGACAGTTCGGTCATTCTGTACGAACTCAAAAAAATCTTCGTCGGACACTGACTCAGAGTTTGCTGAAAAATTCCCTTTTGCTTTTCAAGTTGTAGGTGGGACATTCCAAACACTTCAGGTCAAAATTTCAAGCCTTTTTGCAGTTATATATGGCCCATTGAAAATTGGTCTGAAAGCCCTTTGTATATCCAGATTGAATGGTCATCATATTGGTCATGTTTGAGAGCATATAACTTCCCTTAGAATAAAGATTAATGCCATATACTGTAAATACCGATCAAGGATATTTTCTGCCCATATGTTCAGAATCTGGTATCAAACACATTGTGTCTGTCTCAATTGCTTATGAAGATAAAAAGCTGTAAACATTGCATTTCATTTTCGGTGTCCATATGACTTTTGATTATGGCATCCATCTTTCAACCGTAAAAAAACCGTAAACCGTAAAAAAACTTTCATGACAAAATGGTAGGGGGCCAAACATGGTCACGTCCCAGAGCCAAAAAGTCAAAATTTTGATGTTTTTCGGGTTGAATTTTGTTTATCATAGCCCCTGAACTTTTTTTTTTTCATTAGCTCTAGCCCCTATTTATGTTTGGGTAAAACTTCAAAGAGGGATTTTTCCTCAATCTTGCCAAATTAATTTTTGAATTTGGATAGAAGGTGGTCAGTGTCATTGTAAAGTAAATGTACGTACCATATTGCACACTACATAAACCATGTACAAACACTGTGTATGACCTAATACATCATGGCCTGGTTGTATTTACTGTTTTAAATGCAGAAGTGGTTCTTCTTAAATTTGTTGTACAGTCTGTATTTACTTTGAAACTTACAAGTTTACTTGTAATTGAACTATTAAATTAGGAGACCTGTACAGTACAGTATACACTGTACGTACAGTACAGTCATATGTACAGAAGTTTGCACATAGCATACTTTTAACTCCATATGATGAAGTTTGTATCTTCTTTCTACACTGCAATAGCAGTTGAAAGCCCATATACCCATTCTTCAGAAAACTACAGAGAAGAGGTGTGAAAAGTCATTTCCCAGCAACTCTACGATGTAACTTTAGGAAAGACTACTGCAAGGTGTAGAAAGTGTTAGTCTGTGATGCCTGGTGTACAGTACGTGTGCACTGAGCTATATTGCAGATAACATTAACTGAAATATCTAGCAAATCAAAGTGGATGTTGTGCACATAAATTCAGACTTGTGGAAATGGTTGTTTTATGTTGTCCTCGAATATGATGAACATGTTCCACACACCAGCTCTTGGGCAGTTTCTACTGACTTTTGTACACTTGTGTATGTACACTGCTTTGATGCACAATCTACCCAACTCAAAGATTTTTCAAATAAAAATGGGGGAAACCCCTCTTTGAAATTTTAACCAGTAACATAAGGAATAGCACTGTTGGTAGAAAAAATCAAGTTCATGGAATGTGATAAACAAGGTCAAAGGTCTACCATCTATCCCATAACACCAAAATTTGTTTTTATGGCTCTAGGAACCATGTTTGACCCCCCACCACTTTGTCATGGAAGTAATTTAAGGTTATTTAACTTTGTGAGGGCACCAGATGTTATATATTTATATGAAGAATGGTAGTTATCTGATAGAAGTTGGTTGATCCATGGGAGTCCAAGTATCATATATTTTTCAGATATATTGGGAAAGACCACTCTTATTTTACACATGTTTCAGATATGGATCTTGCCATTCTCTTTTGTTGTTTTACGGCCTTCCAACATACTACACCCTCCCTCCGTCCACAAATTGGGAATAATTTACCCTATGAGTTTCTTCAATCTACCAAAATCAATAGCTGTGAAAAGTCCATACAAAGTCTTGAATTGCGCTGATTCTTTTGTAAAGGTTTATTCACATTTAAATGAAGCCTTAATTTTGCCTTTTTGTTTTGTTTTTGTTGCTTTGTTTTTTTTTTCCATCATCTATCTCTGGTCTAAGATTTTCTCCATTGTATTTTCTCATTGTAATTGACAAGCCACACTTACAAGCATCTTTGCTTCTTGTGAGCTGTTCTCAGTTTAGAAATTATATGCTGTAGTATGCTAGTACTGACATTGGAATAATTTTTAATAATGGGGAAAAGGAAAAGAAGGAAAAGAAAGAACAAAATTCCAGTGCACTATTCCCTGAACCTGAAATGAATGGTACCAAATGAACTACAAGATTTTTGAGGTGAGAAATCCATGTAAAAGGAGAATAGGTGTCAGCATGCAGCCAGTTTGTACAGGGGGTTGCTATTAGACTCATTCAAGATTCAGGAGAATCCTCAACTTCTATTGATTCGTTACAATCAGGTGACCTTGTATTATCTGACAGAAAATACAAGTTCACCTTTACAGTACTAGAGTAAAATAATGATGGAATGAATACAATTAAAACGTAGATCAACAGTTTTTGTCATCTGCTAAGTACTGTATCTTATACAACGGTACGTGGTACTATGCATTAAACTTTGTTTATTTGTGCATGAACATTGCTGACTTGTTATGAATCATGTTAATCTTTACTTTGGGTTTGTTTTCAGTGAAAATGCAGGTATTGACCAACCCAAATTTTTCTTTTGTAACTTTGTCTATTTTATCAGATCTGGCATTGTATGAATTAACAAGGTTAATTTTGGATCTGGTGCATTAACTGAGGGTTATGCGCAATCGAGGGTTAATTCAAGCGATGTAGGAGGGTGCAACCCAAGTACATCCAGCAGTACCATTAATCTCTGGTTGTGCATTATCCTGTGCTTAATTCATGGTCCAGTGTTGATTACAACCTTCCACCAATAAAAGCACAGATTATCAACACCAGAAACTAACTGCAGTTTGCATCAAGGACATTAAAAGTATCTTTATTCATTTTCTTTGTTTTTTTTTCTTAGGGCTTTCCTCAGACCATTGTTGATGCAAGTAAGAAGCATGGGGATATTTTTGGGTAAGTCCTCATGTCTGTGTAAGATGGTTCATGTCCTTTAGACGTAAGTCCGTAAATCTTTGGAGCAATTTTTGCCAATTAATTGCAAACCACATATAGGATATACCTTTCACTTAATAGCAGGATAACACATTGTTGGACATGCTTGTGAACCAATTTCAAAGCAGTATGTATAATCTAACTATTGAAGCAACATGTGCATTTGTTTATCAGTTGAGGAGTACTTGAAATCACTATTTCTCAACTAAGACATTCTGTTCCTTAAAGTCCTACTTGGGCAAAAGACAGTAATTGAAGTTATATATGTGTATTAAATTGGAAGTCATGCTTGGACTTCTTGGACACTTTTACATTATGGTAGTGCCTAAAGAACTATTTACCTACTGTATAAGCTGGCATGGTTTACAAAGAAAAAGTATAGAATCAATTTATCAGTGTTAGGGTCCAACTTATTTGGACGTCAAGGAGAACTAGTTAGCTTTAAGTTAGCAACATTGATTTGGGTTATATGCGGCTGAGGAAATGTAAAACACAAGTCATAAATGTAATTTGCTCCATTAAGACTACAGTTTGCACTCCCACATTTTGCAGGATATTTATTGCTTCTCTTCCAATCGTTGTCATCAGTGATCCTGACTTGTTGAAGGAAGTCTTGATTAGAAACTTTTGGCAGTTTTGCAACCGTCGGGTAAGGTTTATTTTTAGGGGAAACAAATTTTATTCCAGTAAAAATTTAGATGTAAGCATGAAACACATTATGCATGAATTGAGTGTCAGGCACTTTTTGGTTTCGATGATAATCGTAACCTTTGGTAGTCATGTATATGTGTGTGTATGTATGTACATGATGCCCTACTGTAACTTGTAAACACGTATCTCAAGAAGGGAAGCCTGGACAGATCTCATATTTGGTATGTAGGTGTACCACATTGAGTAAAAGAACCATATTGTTTTTGGTGGGGTTAAAAGGTCATTTGGTGTCAACAGGGGTTAAATTGTGAAATCCTTGTAAACAAGATATTTCAAGACGAGAAGCTTGGACAGATCTCATATTTGTTATGTAGGTGCACCACATTAAGTAAGAAAATTATTTTGGTTTTGGTGGAGGTCAAAGGTCATTTGGGGTCAACATCGGTCAAATTGTGAAAACATTGTAAACACAATATCTCAAGAAGGGAAACGTGGCCGATCTCATATTTGGTATGTAGGTGAACCAAGTTGAGTTCGAGATCCCTAATGATTTTCATTCAGGTCAAATGTCATTTGCAGTCAGCAGGAGGTCAAATTGTGGAAACTTTGTAGACACAGTATCTTGAGGGAAGTCTGGGCAGATCTCATGTTTGGTATGTAGGTGTACCACATTGAGTAAAAGAACCATATTGATTTTGGTGGAGTTCAACAGTCATTTTGGGGTCAACATTGGTCAAATTGTGAAAACATTGTAAACACAATATCTCAAGAAGGGAAGCTTGGCCAATCTCATGTTTGATATGTAGGCGAACCATGTTGAGCTCAAGGTCTCTAATGATTTTTATTCAGTTCAAAGGTCATTTGAGGTCAACAGGGGGTCAAATTGTGGAAACCTTGTAAACACGGTATCTCAAGGAGGGAAGCTTGGGCAGATCTCGTAGGTAATGTGTAGGTGCATCATGTTGAGTGCTGTAGCTGAACCCTATTGATATTGGTGATGGTCATTTGGCGTCAACATGGGTCAAATTGTGAAAACCTTGTAAATATGATATCTCATGGAGGGAAGCCTGGACAGATCTCATATGTAATGTGTAGGTGTTGCATCACTGTAATATGAAGTTGTGCATGTTAGACCTGTTACATATCAGTCATCATATCAGATTCATATAAATCCTCATAAATGAAGTCATCAAAACCAAAATGCATTTGTGCATTGTGGTTAGTTCTTGAACATATTGTACAACAGATAAACAAAACAAAGCTTCATCATGTTTGGATAAACCCTAAAGGGATGCATTACGTTAATAATATACCAGGTTAATTGGTCTCATCTTTATCTTCATTCCAAGTGCTTCACAACAGTTTCATTTTCTTTAGGAGGAAGCAATTGATGATTACCCAATGAACAAGAGTCTGCCCAGGTTGGAAGGTGCTCGATGGAAGAAAGTAAGAAGCACACTCACACCGGCATTTAGTGCCAGCAAAATGAAATTGGTAAGTACAGAAACACAAAAGGCAGTACTGTACATCTGCTAAAATTCCTAGCACAATTTACCACAGTCACATTTATTCCTTCACATATTGAAAATCAAATTGGCGTGTAAAAATCATGGTCATCACGTTCATGGTGTTGTGTATGCATTATGCCACATGCATAGGAGTGTATGGGGTCCTTTAATACCACAGAGACCATGCTGTTTTTCCTCAATACAAATATAAATAGGGTTAGAATCAAGGCCTGCAGTCCATGTCCCTACTGCATGTAATGCTTAGCAGAATCGTCACTATATAGTATTGTACAACATTATATGTGCATGTGTGTTTATGATATGCCATCCTAGCCTTGCTACAGTACTACTGTAGCTCATTATCTGATCATATGGTGCTTGGATTTGTCCCATTTTTGGTGTTTTTGTGAACTGTACAGTAGTGAGTGCAACCTTTGTATGTTGTTCGTCCATGGTAAGTACAGTAGATAATCGATTGATATTCTTTGTGCACATGAAGGTGATATTGTAAGGCTACTTTCTCAACCTCACAATAGACATAAATTTAAACGAGCTGAGTTCGAAAGAATAAACTGAAACGATTCTGGGTAATCCCTCGGTGTTCTGTTCTGTAACATCTATAACAACTATTAAAACCTATACACGGTACATAGTCCGGGTTACATGTGAATAATTAAATGTAACTTAATTTTAACCACTACAGTAGCAGAAGCTAACTGACAGTGACAGGACTTGCTAGTCTGAGTAAAGCTAAACCTCCACTGAACTTCCTCTTCTAGCCATCACCCGCTTCTTGCCTGGTTCAGGGCTACATGTGAATAGTGATAACTTTCTAAAGAAATACATAAGAAAAGGAAGAACAATGGACCTCTATGTCTATGACAACAAGCAGGGAGGCCTGCTTGGGAAAGGTACTTCTTGACTTCTGGACAGTGATAACTATGTAAAGGAGTACGTACGAAAAATGAGAATGATGCCCTCTGACTCAATGATTTAATTAGCAGTGAAGCAACAAGCGGTGGAAACTCTCCTACAATGTCATGTATTTGGTCAATACTGTATGTACCTTTGATACTCTTCAGAGTAAGGAATCTCTGAGAGGACAGTGCTATGTCGCCTTAAAAGCATTGCTTGATAAATATTTTTTTTTTTCCATTTCTACATTTTACTTAAGATTGCTCCACTTCTGAGTGAATGCTGTGATAGTCTTATCAGGAACATGAAGGCTGCCCTAGCTACAAATCCAGAGATAGAGGTCAAAGCGTAAGTTTCAGACACAGGAAGTGACTTCATACATATGGCAAAGGGTGCATTTCTTAAAACAAATTCATGTGTGAAGTGTAGACATAACTGTGATCTGTTAGAATCCAGAATAGAACTGTTGTTAGAATGATGTTGCATTTCTGCCTTTAACTGAAGTTATAATGTTACTTTTCACATCGTAACACTTGGCATGTGTGTACAATATTCATATATTTAATGCTGGTACATATAGTTGCCCAAATTTTTCATTACATTAATTCACTACAAATGGCTATTGCATGTCATCAGGTCCTTGTTCATTCATACTTAGAAAGAACAATAAACTCTTACTGGCCCATTACAGTCAGGTGACGGTGTTTTGTCCTTAGAAAAAAGTGCTGTAATTTTAAGTAGTATAGTAAGGAGTAAAATCTCTGGCAGATGACTGCAGTAAAACTCAGTGCAGCTTGATAGTGATTTTTCGTCTGCTATCCTATCTGGTGATGAGCAGAACAATGGTGGTATTCTGCTAATCCTGCACGAACATTGTTGCCATGTTTTTAATCATGTTTCCCTTTTTCTGGGTTCGACTTCAATTAAAAAGAAAGGTCATTTACAGACCAAACTTTCTTTTCATTTGAGTCATCTTTTAAGAAAAGAACAAATAGAAATAAAATAGAAAGTCCAGAGAGAGATCTATTGTTTTGATGATCAAATTTCCATTTATTTCTGTGATACAACTTTCATACACTGATTAGTTGAAAATCAAGATGATGACGATGATGACTGAAATTAGATGAAACAGTTTACATGATGATAGCAAAAAAGAGAGAGATACCACTGGCCTACATACAGTAGTCAGAACTAGTTGTTGTGACGAGATTTTGGTTATCCATATCGCAAGCACTTTCCCGTTGATTGCCACACAATATCGTGATATCATATGCAAAAATGTGTGCAACACTATGAGCATTTTGTCAGCGCATTATAATACATACAATATAGGCTAAAGGCCTGTCCACACANNGATTTTTTTCCGCATCCTTCCGGATACGTCAAGACACATGCCTGTCTGTACAGGATGCGTCACACTGTGTCAATTTCGATGCGTCACTTTTAGATGCAGTGTGTAGTTTCCAATGACAATGCATGCTAATTGACAACAACATGTATTTAAATTGTGGGAAAGTTCACTGCACAGAAGCTAGCAGAAGTTATTGCATATTGTATACAGTTGTAATTTTGACCCAATAAATTACTGAAAATATTTCAGTGATCAAGAATGTTGCACATCCTCACCATAGTGCAGTATGTCAGATTCAAAATACTCATAATTGTATCACCAAAACCACAATGCATTTGGGCTTTCTGGTTTGTTGTTGTACATACAGAAGTCAGCCCAAGGTAGACTGTTAAAGGAGATATCAAAACTACATCACTATGTGTCATTTACTGTTTGGGTATTGTAGTTGCGGCCTTACAAAGCCGAGTGATTTAGCCATAATAAACCCCATGCGAGTATTCAGAGATGGCAAACATGGTTGAGTTTGTTAGTGTGAGGATGGAAGACTGTTGTCAAATCTGTTGACCAAGATTTAACAAACAAAATTCAGGTAGCAAGTATTTGCAGATCATGACACAACAAGGAAATTGTTTCAAACCTTTGAGCAGCTTGAAGAATCCAAAAACAAGCACTGCAGTACTCAGCTATGTACAGTCACCCTTTTTCTTTCTGAACATCATCTCTGACTACAAGGCTTTTCTTCATGTAATTACAGACAATCACTTGCAAAGCTTGCACCTGCCTTTGTGACAAAATTGCCAACTTCTCACAAAAGGTTGTACGGTGAGATGCAGTCATGTTCAATTCCATTCACCTTTCTCTTCTGAAAGTGTAGCAAGAATAACATGGAGGGCTGCAATATCAGTGGAAGCAACAAGAACTGACCACGATAAATGCACTGGGATGCAGTGACAAGTTCATTGTCCCCATTTTATAATTTCTTTCATTGTCACTTTTGCATCGATTCAAAAGCAAATCAGTTGTTTCAGATTTTTCATTTCATTTACAGATTTTATGGCAGCCTCACAATAGATGCCATAGCTAAAGCTGGATTTGGCCTCCAGGTTGACTCTCAAGGAAATCCAAACAGTCCTTTTGTCAAACATGCAAAGGAACTTTTAGACCTCAACTTTTTAAGGCCAGCTTTTTTCCTTTCATGTAAGTATTCTGTCCTCTTCAAGACATTTGCTGTGACTTATTCAGTACTCTGTCATGTCCCATGCTTTGTCCCCTATTTCACTAGCTTCATAGTTCTGTAGCATATTCCACTTTTGAAGAAATAAAGCATGTTTGGTTTTTTGTTTACTTTTGATGAAATCGTCTTTTACAGTGAGATATGATCTACCGGGATGGGGGGAGGTTAGACAAATAGTAGAAGTGATGCTGAGGAATGCTGTCCTTTGTTGTACCGTCCTCGATACTTCATGGAGAGTTGATGGTATGCATGTTGAACTATCTCAGAAGCTCTCTTTATCATTTGCAAATCTTTAATTAGATATGTTGTGGTTTTCTTGTAGTATCTGATCTATGTTCACTGAAAGTCCTGCTGAAATATGTTGTAATTCTGTGACTTTACCAACTGTCCATAATTTTTTTGCTACCTATGCATGAAGTTTTCTTGCCTCAACTTGCACCGATATTTAACTACTTCAAAATTGGGATATCATCAAGTGCATCTAAACAGTTCTTCATGGATGTTGCCCATCAAGCATTGAAGATGAGACAGGATCAAGGCAGCAAGGTCAGAAATACATCTCAAGCATTCCATTCTTCACTTTCCAGCTTAGTGTTATAGTGAGCCCTAAACTAATTAAGAATGATCATCTATTAGTGTTAGTTTGCAACATAATTAGCATAGTCATTTAGATCTTGTGGTTGAACTGAACTGACCTTGAACTATCTCAATGCCTCCTTGCCCCTGGCTGTAACCTCCACACGTCAAACCATTCATAGTTGGACACTCAACAATTATTTTCTCTCAATTACCTTTTTCTATTTGAATGCCTCAGGCAGAAATTCTGTGACAGAGCTGGTATAGAGAGAAGAAAAAAAGAAATTCCCAATACCATCAAGGGGTCTCCCCACACTTGTTTAGGTTCATATCGACAGCTTACATGTATCTTTCATGAGCAATTATGTAATCTTTGGTTAGTTATTCATTTGTTAACCTCATTACATGTGACTTATAGTATTGTGAAATACATGTTATTTAACTTTTTGCACTTCCTTTCTCCAAATCCATTATAAGTATACCTATTTTAGATTCGTGGCAAGAAGTGATCTTTCAGTTACAAATTCTGTAAGAAAGTGTCCCATTAGGTAGAAAAAAAGTGTCAATTTTTTGTTCCTTGCCGAAGACAGGCAAGGAATGTATACCATGGTGATGACGTGTTTGTGTGTGTGTGTGTATGTATATTTGTGATGCCCCACCTTGTATCTCAAGTAAGGAAGCTTGGACAGATCTCATATTTGGCATGTAGGTGTACCACATTGAGTAGAAGAACCCTAT
>VJOZ01086190.1:0-10967 GCA_009801055.1 Stichopus horrens | reverse complement strand
GTACTTCCAGTTCAGGGGGTGCACATTACAACAAGAGGGCTAGCGGTACCGCACTTCGCGCAAAATATTTGACCTCGTTACTATGGTAGCACAACCAATTCAATTTTACTCGGGGTACGTGAGAACACACGCTGGAAAACACGGTGTTAACCTGAGGTTTTGTCCTTTTGTAAACACAGGGTTTCAGTGCCTGTCGCGGCGTACGTGAGACCAAGCGCTTTGTGATTCCTCCCAATGAAGTTTGTCAACAACACATTTATCTCCAGGAAAAATCCTCTCTGCTGGCCTAGAATGATCTATCTTAAACTGACGGTTCACAGGAAAGCATGTTCACAAGACCGAAAATCAGAAAGGGTTCATGAGACCAAACGTTTGTGAGACCGAAGAAAAAGGTTCACAAGATTGCAGTGTCCAAGACCGAAAATAAAAGAGTGCACAAGACTAAAGGTCCGCCAGATCAAACATCAAAAAGGTTCACAAGATCCAAGGTTCACAAGACTGAAAATCAGAAAAGGTTAGCAAGACCTTAGGTTCATGAGACTGAAACTTAAAAAGGGTTCACAAAACTGAAGGTTCGCAAGACAGAAAATAAGAAACTTCTGTTACTGACTGGCTCTGCATGAGTAATGCTAGCGCTAAAACATCAACTCTGGATGCGCAATATCAAAATAGGATGTGGAATGGGATTTATTAACTTTGAGACATATTATCCCTCTTTGGTATGAGATGCTCTTCTTTTACTTTGGCAAGAAAATTGGCAATTTTGGCCACCGATTATTTAGAGAAAATTGAAGATGGTTGTTAGGGATATTTGGGGCTGCATTCCAAAGCCAATGTAATATTAGTCTAGTGTTCTTCAGAAGGACTTTGTTCTCAAGCGGTCAGGCCATGTATTTATCTGTACTGGAGAAATATATCAACGTAAATGTACGTACGTTATATGTAGTGGTGTAGACACAATGAATGGTTTTGAAGCCTAAAACCAGAAAAGAATAGATATGCACAAAATTGAAAATCAAAGATCACACTCAAAATTTCTTAAAAATCACTTAATTCAAAGAGAGGAAGCAGAAATCTCACGATAGATGCCCCCCATTCCCATAGTTTATCAGTGGCTTTGCAAAGACAGCTTTCCATGATTCCTTATAGTTCCTGCTTTCACAGGTAGGTGTTTCATGTCAGTCTCGCGAACCTTTGGTCTCCCGCGCCTTCTGTCTCTTGGACCTTTGGTCATGTGGGATGAAATCATCTTGCCTGCAGTACAGTACATGTAATCTGTATGGAATGTGTATTGCCACTAACTATCAGTAGTCCCTTTAGACAACAAAACTTAGGTGCAAAAAAAAAATGCCTACCATGCANNATCTAGTTGCTCAAAAGTACTTTGAAATCATCTTTGGGCGCAGTTTCACAGAGTTTAAAAAAAAAAATTATTGTACAGTAGTCCATGTTTACTGTTGATAAGTGTAACCAAACCACTTTCCTTTTTTTTCTTTGGCCTATAGTGGAACAACAGGCCACATCATGGAATTGTGTCAGCTTTTCTTCTAAAACTTTACAAACAAACAAAACTATATGAAACATGTAGAAAGAAGTAACAAGTACAGTGAAGTATAAAATTAGCCAAAACTGCTAGTTTTTAAAAATCTCTGAAACAGGCATGATGCATGCATGCAAGAAGTCAACAAAGATACACCTACACACACAGTTCTCTCCTGAGGTTCATTGTTACAGGTTCCTTCTATCAAACTACAAAACAAATGGACCCCTGTGCAATCGACAGCCTGAATTTCAAAGACTTTGGCAGGATCGCTTTTGCATTTAACGAGATTACATTTGCATTTACATTCTACTTCTCACCAAATTGGTATGTTCTTTGGGAAGCAAAGGTGATTCATTCATCCTCAATGAGGATGGGACGGTTTTTCTTCATTAACAGTAGTTAAGCAGAGAGAGGTTGAGACAGATGTAACAAATGATGAAAGCTTGGACAAACCCAGGTGAATTAAGAACACAAAATGTAAACTAGACAGAGCCCATCTGTAGAAAAAAAGAATGGTTTTAGCATCAATCCAGCTTACGCAGAGAGCAGTATACGGCAGGCACTCAGAGAGACAAATAAGATTAGTGGATTGCAGCTAGTAAAAAATACAATCAACACTGAAGAAAAGTCATCTCCTGTATTAATCAACATTACTTGCAAGTATGACTTACATACTGCTGTCAGAGATGGTTACAAAACATTCACAAGCCCAGCTCCAAAACGCAATGCTCCAAGCAACACGCATATGAGGCAAAGACAATATAATTGGGTTACAGAATTGTCGACCAACTTTGTGAGAACGTGTCAGACGTGATGTGTACAAACTGATCAGATGAAATCAATATCATGGCGACATACATACATACAAAAATAAAGAGATACACATTAATGGGTGCACCTGTTTTGCACATCTAGCCCACAGTCAAATACAATGAACCCTTGCTTAAAATGTCTACAGGCATGAAGTAACAAAGTTCTAATCAAATGTTACCTCTGAATGTGGCATTCCATCTCTCAGGCTACACGATGACAAACTGCAAGAGGACAAGATGAATTTGTAGTTTGGAGAACTGCACATCGCAGCATTGCTTTCAACTATGTTACTTTCCAAGATAACTTTTTCTCTCAAGACAAAGATAGAATGGTGAAAGTGACAATCTCGTACTTCATCCCTCGATTACCCATTCCCTAATAGATCATATCCCTTACCACTGAACAAGTATTCTCTGTAAATTTTGTTGTAGTAGTAATGTCAATTCACTCAGGAAGCACAATTTTTTTTCTTCGAGGAAGAAGAACAGGATATACACATCATCACTGTTTGTATGAACAAATAGCCAACAGAGCTTTAGAGACCTTACTCCTCAGTGGGTACAATTGCAAACTACCAACAAGTAATTTTTCACACTAACACTTTCTTATATGTCTTATATATGTCTTATATATGTTTCAGTATGCAGTTGTTTTGTCACTTTTTGAACTTCATTTGTGAGGTTTAGAAGAAAAGCTCAAAGCTGACACAGTTCCATCATGTGGCCTGCTNNGTACCTTCAAAAATCTTATATTGGGTTAACTCTTAGTTGTGCGGATAGCTATGAAATTATTTATCAAAACAAATGGCAACCTTCATTACTGGAGCATGTCCTTGAGGTGTATATATTGGAGTAGAAGTTAAGTGGTACGGCTCTTCATGGTTGAAAATGATGAAAAGTGTGCATATAGTATGGAAGATATGCTTTAGGAATGTTAGGTATATCAAAGTAGTGATGTGACTTCACTTTTCATTAATTCATGAAATTAAATGGAAAACACTGGTCAACCAGATCTCACGAGTGGTTATACGCAGTGGCAGGTCGATATACTATGATACTATCACTAATATAGTCTTAAGCAGTTCACAACTGCTCCATAGATAGCATGCAAACATACATATTTCTTTGGTACATAAAATACATAAAATACATTATTCTCCTGGCAAAATCTCGTCACTCGTATTGTACTTGCAGTAGTTGTATGATCTTAAAGGAGAAATGGTTCATCAAATCTTGACCTCTCTTTCCTCCTTTTCTACAAATTAAGTCACACATGTGTCATGTTGTATATACATTGTAAATAACAGTTTGCTAGGAATGAACAGTGCAAACAAAGAAAACAACAACCAACCACAATGCACATGTTGACTCGGTGTAGTGTCATTGAACACAACTGGAGAGACAGATTGTATATAGAGATCAGATGTCACACACCTGACAGGAGAAACGACTCTGAATGGGTGTGACACTAAAGCTGTCACATAGGGCTAATGTTGCCAACAATTAAGTTACTTTCTTCAGCAAGACACTGCAAGTCCATATCTGCTACTGTACATAACTCACATGGAACGTCTCTGAAAATGGGGAGGGGTCATGTTGACACAGTATGTATGTTTCCCTTAGCTGTGAAAAATCTGTTTGAAGCGAATCTTTAAAAGCACACAGTCACAAGCACTGTCGTTGTTTCAGAACAACGCACATGTTTTTAAAGTGCAATCAATCAAAATGAATGCAAAACATGCACAGTTAAATGTGGCCATCATCTAAAAAATTCTTTGAATTTCCACTAAGAATTGCTTCCTGTTTGGTTGCAGCGTCCCGCATTGTCCAATGATGAGAAGAGGAGAATGCAAACTTGGAGAATGACAGGAAAGGAAAATTGAAAAAAAAAAACCGAAACGAGGAAATTCACAATCGTTCACCATCAAAATCTGTTAAAAAAGGTGTGAAGATTCCCAGTAGAGAGATAAACGTGAAAAGGTTTCTCAGACTTTAACGTTAACCAATAAAAGAATAGTCACAACATTACATCATCCTCCTCTTTGTCGGCGGTGGTTGTGACGTCAATTGTTGTGATCAGCAAATTCCTGGTGGATCTTTAAATGAAGACGCTGACTCATCCTCCAAGAGGAAAGCCACACTCAGCTACCATTAAACACTGCCAGATTTACGAAGAAGAGATAAACGCAGTATACACTAGAAAAAAAACCATTGCAGAATGAGTGTGCCTTGATGCTACACCAGAGCTAGCGAATTTCTCTCTAGGGAGGAAATTGTCTATCAACTCCATCAATTTGCCCAAAAATGTTGACGTAAGGGGAATTTCATGACTGAGTGGGCTTAATGGACAAGTTGCTGACAGCTAACGAAGCATCAGCAATTAAATCTTTTCTCCACATTGGGACGTAATCGATTAGGTGTGGGACGGTACGGCCTCCTATGCGTCTGACGATAAAAAGAAAAGATGTTATGACTTCATTACCGGCTCAACCAATTTAGACAGCATGAAAACGGTCATTTCAGCCATCGGCCATTTTACAAATGAATACTTGAACTGGTACATCTGGTGATGTCACTATTATTCAACTTAATTTACACAACAAATAGATGGATCAAATTAATTATCTCCTGTGGGGGAAAAAAAAACATGGCAGCAATTCAAGCGTTACACCGATAAAGATCATTCTTGGTAATTTCTAGAAAATTCTTCACAGATGCTAAAAAAAGTGAAGTTTTCATAGTTTATTTTTAACAACCAATTATAGTGCGGATGAACTTTTAACATCGAGGTTCAACTGGATCGTTCATCAATCATTGGTGAATTTACAATTATCGGCTTCTACTAAGTTAACACTGCTCCAGGTTGCCATGTGATTTGGGAAGAAGCAACAAGTAAACCAAGAACAGAGCCACATATCTACGGTAGGTGTAGACTGTATCATCTGGTTGCAGTCAACCCTCAAAAAGGATCAGACACATAGATTGTGGCTCCGGTGGGGTGGGAAAGGAAGTTTGTTCTGAAATTTGTTCTTTTTGTTGCTTATAACTTTATTTTCACCGGGGGTCCTTGTTTTTCAAGCCCAGAAGGGTTTTTAAGAACACTTCCATTCTCAACACCATTCTTATTGTTATTTGTTACACTTGCACTTGTATCTATGTTATGTTGTGATAAAACAAATAAATGAAATGAAAATGACATGAAATACATGTTTTGCTTTCCCAAATTGCTCTTTTTCAAGTTGTTTTTTATATTTAAATGATTCTATTTTATGGGCAGGTGTTAGGTAGTTATGACAAATAAATCCTTCTTATAATGTTCCCTTAATGAGCTACTAACATGGATCCTACAGTACAAAGATGTTGAGCAGTGACAAGGGTAAAATTATGTAAACTACAGTACCATGTGATTTAAGTCACTAACTTAAAACAAATATGATTTTCAATTTTTTAAGTTTGTAAAATGTAATTTAACTATCAATAAATTTATTAAGAAGGATTGCAATCATTTACATATTTACATAGTATTCCATTATGTTTGAGAGCACAGTGCCAATTTTAATCCAACATGTTACTATAGCCTTGTATTATATTTAAATATTTAGCTGTGGTATACATTCATCATTGTGAGGTGTGTGGCATTGCATAAAAAAGATCATAAGATCACATAGAAATAGATCACCCTACTTGAACTACTCACACACTTAACAAATGAAGCCACACATAATAGGTGGTGATAATAGGTGGTGCCCCTGCTCTTTATGGCAAAACCCATCTACCCTAAACACTTGCCGTATATAATGCATGAACGACACAATAACTAGTTCATTTCATATCTAGCTACATCTTTGGAGGAAACAAATGTGACCATTTGATGCTTTGAGTTAAACCAATAGTGTGGGGAAATTTTCTTTCCAACATTTAACTGCATGCGAGTTAAAGTATCCTTAACTTTTCAATAATGTTGCTCCAAGGTGACAGTGACAAAGCGTCAGTGTTAGTAGTGGTTCTGCTACGTACATCGGAAAACTTTTTACCTAACAGAGCACAGTACATTAGAACGTCCCCTATTCTAGGTTTCACTAATTGCTCCCTGTTGTCAATCTAGTTCCACTATTTCTATGATTACAATATATATCTAAGAATACATGTAGGTGACTTGCAAATTAGTAGTGTGGTTGTTTTCAATAGAGAAGACTGTACATCCCTAACTCTTTTGATGGTTATTCCATTTTCTGAGTGCTCAGTGTTTAATTTTCTGTATGAATTTCAGGAATGAAGTTGCTTTCTTTTTATCCTCAATGTGATAACACCTATAATCACTTTGCAATCTGTCTGATGTCAATAATACAAATGGACTGTCGATTTAAACATGTTAGGACATCCTCTGGATTACACCTGCGGCACTACCGCTCTGTAATTCAGGGATCACACATGGAACAAAACAAAGAACACTTTTATAGCTCCATATATGACACTGTAGTCCATTAAATCTCATTTCAAAGAGTAGTATCGTTATGACAACCGCCAGCCACAAAGGGCCAGGAACTGCCAATTACAAACATCCTCAATACAACCTTGCTAATTCTTTATTATGGAATGCCATTTGTCACAAAATGATACAAGGTTAATATAAATGAAATGGCTCTACACATGTATGCAAGATGATGCATGAAAATCGGTGTGCCTTGGAGTGCATCTGTCTTGTATTGAATGTACATAACATGAAATTTGTGAACATGCACAAATAGTGTTGAACTTATATTCACTATTTGTATACTACACTTAGACTAAAACTGACCTTTAGAAGTAGTACAGCTACAAAAGCCTTTTTTAAAATCAGACGCATGTGAATTATATCTACGGAAGTTCACCAAAGTGGATATTTATGTACAATAATTAAACTATTATTTACAATAATTAAAATATCACCAATCTAATATATTGGATGGGAACTTTTTTTCATACATGGCTCCCCATAGTTTATGAGCTGTAATTGTATTCTTCCTATCCATATGACTGTTTTTGTCACAAAGTAGCTATCATTATTTCACTGGGTTGGATCCCCTCTCCAGTCCTAACAGTCTGTAGGGATAATTACATTTGTGTTGCTAACTTGCAATCTACCTCTGACAATGCTTAATGATAACAGTGTATGATAATTGTTTGTCATTCCATTAATGGCTGATTTGCTTTGCATTTCAGTATCCCCTAATGTGCATAATCCTGTTGTTATTCTTCACACCACACAGTAGCTGAAGTTCAGTTACCATTCAATGAGTTACCTACGTAGATCTGGTGACACTCATTCTTAACTTTTAATGTTTACAAACTAACAACATTTTTGGAGAGTTCCTTCTTCCTGACATTACATCAACTACTTTCATATGTTTAAAAAAAAAAAAAAANNTTTAAAAAAAAAAAAAAACACATCGTCTGCTTTCTAAAACTGCCAACTCCACACCTGATAGATTAACGACAAATTGGCAATCGTTTCCACAATGAATGAACTGATCTCATTGACATCAGCCTCCTGCATGTTCAAACTGAAAGTTCAACCTCATTGCCAAGTATCAGTTCCATTTTTCATCTGTGAGTACCAACAGCATGTTCCCTGGTGGCGGTAGGCTGCCATCTTTTGCGCCTTGAGGCAGATGGTTGTGCTATATTTGGCACACAAGGAGAAATAGCAGAAGCTGCACACCAGTGAACAAATGGACTGGAGCCTTCAGTCCAGATGAAATGGAGAGGAAACATCTCACACACAAAATTCCTCAAGGAAAATGGAATAAATTTAGTGCCAATGACGTACAGCAATAAACCTTGATGTGACACCTCTGTTTGATTCCCAGGCCAGAAAAGAGACAGATAACATTTCACAACAGCATCATTAATCAACATCTTCATCATAAATCATTAACTGGAGATATCTTGGAGCAACCAAGTATTCCAAAAAGAAAAAGGAGTACACAAACAAGACATTACTCCAAAAACCGATATGAATATCACACAAGAGCTTCTTCACATTTAAGTTTTCAGTTCCCGTGGTGAAACAGCAATTTCTCAAGGAGCAGTCCATAGCTTCGAAGACTAAAAAGCACCTGCTTGTGAACATCACATGGATGAACATGCTTCATGTAAGCGCGTAAATAAATAAAAGACAAAAGGGAACTATTGTCCTATTATTGTAACTGATTTAAACAAGAGATAAGCCCTGCATGTCATCTACACAAACACTCTGACATACTTTATTGGAACACTAAAACACAAGAGTCACTTGTAAGATGTCATTTTCATTTGATGTCACACTAATGATTTCCTTGTATTTAGTTTTAAACTTTTCAAGCTTTTTTTGTCATGTATGTTTAAATATTAACACACATACTTCAACGAAACACTGACTCCAACTGTTTCTGTGTCAAACTAAAAAGGCATTTGTGATTTTTTTCTTCAATTCGTTACTTTACATTTCTTTTTCCTTTTTTTTCGTTTTCGTTTTTCTGTACTCTTCTTATTATTCCTCCACACACACTGAATCCAAAGAGTCACCTGTAAAAACTCGCTGTTTTTCAATGTCATAAATAAGAAGGCATATTATGTATGTGTTTTTATATCTATTTTTTGTTTCTTTCTATAGCTATTGATCAATGTTTTCCAGTTTTTAATTCATTCTCCTGTCAGTTTGCCTTTTTTTCTGATTTAATTCAAACATAAAGAGCAATGGCAGAAAGTGAGCGTTTCTTTGGGAAACAGGTCGTAACGGTAGAGATTGAGGCAATTTAATATTGAATCTGTCTTCATCCAGATGATTTCTCCCCTCTATCCATCTTACACTCCATTTGCTACTCTTAAAGCAGCATCAACCCGTCACTTGACTCAGTGCCTAATAATTACTCCCTTCATGCTGTAACAACTGCATCTACCACATTAATCAATAGCTCAAGATTACGTAAATGCATTCTTCTCTGCTAAAATTTATGGTAGGTGTTGGAATTTGCACCAGAATCTTACAATATCAATTGCTACATCTGATTAGTATTATTCTTTTACATTGTCTAAACAGTCGTTGAGGAAATATCAAATGTGAATGTGTGCAGGTATCTCCCCCTGCCTTTGAAATTTTAAGACCTACATCTATGAAAATCCCATTGAATTCTTCTTTTTTTTAAGAGAGGGAAGAGCAAAAGGCTTGAGATGGCGGTCTTTTAGAACATTGTTGGATATCTTCACTATTTGTCATGATAGGAAAGGTTCTGTACTGTAGATTGCTTTAACTTAAGATGTTTGTTGCAATCAATTGTGCCACACAGCTGAATCCTGAAACAAACCCAGCATCGAGTGTCGATCGAGTTTGCGAGGAAATAAACCCTTTAACCAAAATTCATCAACTCGTCTGAAAGGAAGTTGCCATATGACAAACAGAATGCAATAAACAATTTTCCAGAAACTGGTGGAAGAGATCGTCGATTCTGAAAGGAAAAGCTGTGTGTCCATGTTCAATGGGGAGAGGTGAAGATTTGCATCTTTTGCGAACACCTTCTTGAAGGCAGTAAATTCACCAAAAGTTACAGAGGTTTCGAAATTGGAAGGGAGTAAGCAGTAATGTCTGATAAGTAGATGGTTGACTAACACACTAGACAAAATTTTCTAAAGTTTCTAACATCAGAGTCCCAAGTTCCACGATTGTGGCGCAATGACCTGACAACCAATGTTAGAATAGCAATTCCACTCATAGGTCTACATCTACAAGTCTGTCTGTTCCGCCATCAAAAGCGGGAAAGGAGGGCTCCAACTGAGTTGCCAAAGAAAAGTTTTTCTGGCACAAAGGGTTAATTTTTGAGAAATTTCTTGGGCTTTTGATTGGTTGCTTCGTGAATAGCAGAAAAAGGAAGGAATGACAAAAAATATTTACAAGGGAAGATGATCATTTTCAATGAAGGCAAAACAAAAATGCATTACAAATATGACAGATTAGACACTGTCACACACTTATGATGAATTAGACACTATCATGCCCATTCAGTTCACATTAATAAAGATGTGAATCTTTCTGTTCATTTTCAATGATGAGGATGGGACAGACTCATTAGTCTTTCTGCCAGTCTCTGCTATTATCATATATCAAGATGAGTTTGTTTGGAATCATTGCAGAAAGTGTTTACATGCAGAAACTGACTTTCTTTATCATCAAAGTCATAACTTATGAAATATCATACAGCAAAAGCATTTTAAAGTGACTTTCACTGTAATAAAGCCAAATTCATCGACTCATCGACAGTTTACACAGTTTGATCTGTTGAAATGCATAAATGACATCTATACCTTTAACATCACCAAAAAAAAAAAAAAAAAAAAAAATGTGGGGGAGAAGAGGAAATATCCTGCCAGACAAGTTAGGAATGAGAGTGCACTAGTTGTGGAGACAAGGAATTGTCCTAATGATAGACTACTGTACACTGCAGTGTTATGTAAACCACATCAGTGCAGCGACGTGGACGTTCCTTCAAATTTAACAATGTTTAAGCAGCCCCTGAAAGTACCCTCGGCATTCAGCAATGTCGTGGCTGGATGCCGAGGTGAATGCACATTAAATTGACGTTACATCGGCAAAAAAA
>VJOZ01086161.1:0-11592 GCA_009801055.1 Stichopus horrens | reverse complement strand
CATAATCCACCATTAAATTAATTTTGTCATTTCTCCTTGTCTACCATTGTCATCATTCCTCTCTTTACATGTGTTTTTGTTTTTTCTCCCAGTCAACAATTGTCAATGATGTCAGAGGTGGATCTACATTCAACAATGTAATTCTGGGTAAATTCAGTCATCAGAGAGAATTTTCCGAGGCATCCTACGATGACATCATTGTAATTGTCCCCAAGGAAGCCAATCAATTACCTGGTGCTGAACTATTGCATGGTGATCCAGGTTAGTTAGAAAAATCAAAATTAATAATAACTGAAAGTATTCTGCATGTTGATCATCCACAGGAGTTATTGCTGGTTTACCATATCTAATAGATTAAAAGAACCTTATTTAACATTTTACATAAAGGGAAGTATTGTGTTAAATTTTCATTTTACCAACATGACATTCAAAGAAAATAAACTAATCAGCATTAAACAATTCAGTCTCATTAATATCCATCAGCAATAATTTCACCTCCTGAAAGCATTATGCATTTAGATGAGTGGTGGGAGATGCATCATTTGAATTTTCCAAAGTGTGCAAATTATTCTTGAGTAACAAATAAGTTACGGAACTGAACATCTATCGGTTAGAAACTTATTGCTTGAAGAAAAAAAAGCCACCATCCTGCCCTTTACTGAATAATCTATTATGCTCTTCTGTAAATGTTCATTTTCTCAAATAAAAACAATTTTTCCCTTTAATATCTAGCCTACAAATACCACTCCGGGTACTGGATAATTTGCAAACTGTAAAGTATGTCATAATGATGTAGACACACAGATTAAGAACTTACAAGAGTTATGGCTGTCTGCATGATCAAGTTATTGTAAATATGTTAAACTTCAAAGGATGCTGCACCTACACAGTGACCTTTATACTCCATGACATTATGACTATTGTCTTGTTTATAACTTGAATGGTAATTATTATCTCATCCCTATAAGCAGTGTACAGGGAGCAGATATTGTAATTCTTGAGAGGTTAAAGTCACCAAAATGACACTTTAAATGGTAGCCCACCTTACACCCCTGGCAGTATTCAACTGAAACTTCTTGGGTCAATAGCCCTTATGTGGGGGTGCCTCTTGGTATATAAATGACATGGATTGAGATTACCCACTGGGGTTAGGGGGTGAGAAGGGGGGTCCAAATGTGTGTCATGATGCATGTGTGTGTGTTTACAACTGAACTTGTGTTACAATCTCCTTTAGAGGGCAAGTTGGATGAACCTCAAACTTGGTAGGTAGGTGCCTGGACATGAGGCGTAGTGTCCGTCTGAGCGACGACATCATAGGTCACAGGTCATGAACATGAAGAACACATTTTTAGCATTTTCTTAATATGTGAATATCATAGAGTTATAAAACTACCATATATGGAAAGTAAGCAATACGAGGAATTTTTAAAAATATTGACGGCATCACCAGGTCAAAGGTCATGATTAAAGGTCATATTGGCAAACATGCTCAAAAAAGTATGTCACAATGACCTCCTAGACGGTAAGTCGGACAAACTTCAAACTTGGTTGGTAGGTGCTGGCGAATATCATATAGTGTCCACGTGAGCAATGATGTAATATGTCAAATGTCACGGGTCATGAAAATGAAAAACACAGTTCCAGCATTATCTCAATGTGTGAATATTACAGAGTTATGGAACTACCATGTATAGGAAGATGACAATACAACAAAAATGCCCTGCACAAGTGTGTCACAATCTCCTCCTAGATGATAAGTCAGATAAACTTCAAACTTGGTGGGTGGGCACCTGGGTGTGAGATGTAGTGTCTGCCCTCTGATGATGTCACAGGTCAAGGGCAAAGGTCATGATTACTGTAATGCATAATACAGTGTCAGGTGCTGGTTGTACATGGTGTCAACATAACTTTTACTCATTTGCCTTTCCATGAATGTTATTTCAACCTAGGCAACCAGTTCTGAGATGAATGTTACGTTTGGTTGCATTATCATTTCATGTGCGTTGAATAATACCTTCACTCAGTACATGTTACAATGTATACATATATAGATCTACTGCACAATTGTTGAAGACCTCAACTGTGAAAAAAATATTGAACTGCACATAACCTGCTTTTTATAGCACTCAAAGATCCACAGTGACGGGTGTGCCGATATGAGGGATAATCTGACGCTTGGAACGTTTCTGGGAATACTTTTGACGCACTCTCGGTATCTAGGCACATGTGTACTTGCATGCACGTATTTGTGCCATTCGACGCTTACACAGTGTATTGCAGTAATATATCATTAAGTAACTTGAATGTTTAGCACTTTTACCCACAACGAGCAATTTGAATCACTGATGAAATATAAAGCTCGCCGTACTTCAGGAGAATGGGTATGCAAAACGATAGGGATGAGATTTGCAACTCCGTGGATTGCCTACTTGTTTGAATATTTACTGTGGCAATTATATTGTCAAAACATATTTTTAGTAATGATGTTATCTTGCCCTTGAAATAAGCTCTTAGCTGTTTGTGGTAGGTCATACGTATGTCATCTCTAGCTGGTTTTGTCTCATTTTAAACTGCTTGCAATTTTTTAAACATTCACAACACCCTTGTGAGAATATGTACACATATGTCCTCTTTGAATGTTTCTTTTGTTTTAGTTTGTGATGGGTACTTATCAGCAGATGAATTTTTCAATCTGTCATCTTCTGAGGTCACACGACTCAGGAGTGAGTTGACCTTCAGAGGTGACAATGACATCAGTGAGAGGGGTGTCAATGTCCACCCTGCTGCCGACAGAAGTGGTTACGTCGAGATAGGTAAGTACAGAAAAACAATTGCATCTTCCTGGTTATAAGACAGCAGTCACCAGCAATGTAGTCATTGGCCAAAGGATAGAGCTCTCCGATATCAGAATCTGGTAATTATCTAAAATTTGAATTAAATTAAAAGTTTCCTAAGTAACTGTCACTGGTTAGCTTTGGGAACTTGCTATTATCTTCATCAAACCACAAGCCATGCAAAAAAACAAACTCTTGTTTTCTGGAACACCACAGAAAATTGTTTTATTTGTCTATTTTTTACCATTTGTCACAGTCATTAATCTGATCTCTGTAAGATTCGATGAAAGGAAGGGTAGTTTGTTTGTTTGTTTGTTTGTTTGTCTGTGTGCATGTTAAGTTATGAGTATTTTGTTTTCTTTAATTTAGGTGATTTCTCTGATCGATGTCTCAGTTTTCCTGCTGCCTGCTCTAATGGAGTTACAATGTCCATCTGGCTGAGACTGACTGATATCAGCAACTTTAGAGATCCAAACACAAATCCAGAAGGGGTTGGATACATTCTAAGGTAAATCCTTTGTACATAGTTGTTCATTTTAGAATGAGGAACATTATTTAATATGTGCAATTTTGGCAATATTTTGTGAGTCAAGTCTTCTGACAGGACTATATATCATTTTGACTTACATATTATGATGGATTTTATGACTCAAACATTATGCCAAGGTAATGATGTAATTTTTGATGAATTTCTAAGCTTTGGGAAATTCTGTAATTGCCTTGTTGACCTGTTTGAAATGAAATTTGTGTACCTTGCATTGCAGTTTTCAATTCTGGAAGCAGTAGTTTATGATATAATGCATTTTTCAGGATATTTGAAACAGTAATTGATTATACAAAGTATTATCAAGATGGCTGGAAGTATTTGATAAGGAACAGCATTATTGAGGCTGTCTAAAATAAAGGTGATAATATAAACCATTATTCAGACTATTGAAAAGCAAGGTATGCAATAATGTAACACTCAGGATGTCTTTAACAATAGCCAAGGATCCACGGTATGGTTGATGAAATAAAGCATTGTTCTCTATGTCTGAAATAGTATTTGATAGAAAGGCTTTTTCTATCTGATGTTTTTTTATTAGCAGTTCCTTAAACGTATAATTTTTTGTGCTGTGATTGTGATAGTTTGCTTGTCTCATTAGTTTCCTCTTATCTGCATTTTTAGTTCTGGTGCTCAAAGTAATGAGTCTACAGGTTTTGCTGTCTACACCGATAATGAGACCACAGTCGTAGAGGTCCATAATGCCAAGTGTTTGTGGAAGACATTTTATGGACTCGGCTTCTCTTCAGAGGATTGGACTAATCTAGGTCTATCCTGGAGTCTCTGGTCTGATATTTCCCTCTATGTTAATGGTGTCTTCCAAGGTTAGATCATCTATCTCTGTATATATCATCTCTCTCATTATTCCTCCCACTAATTATTCATTTCCTTGAAGAATTTGTTGGAAAGTCCTAGGTATAATATTCTACCTCATACTTCTGGTAATTTAGGCTTTTATGGCAAGTCTGACAGTTTTTTTTATTTTATTTCCTGTGACATGCATCTTGGCTCACTTTACTAACTCTAAACAAGGAGGCATCAAATCTTTCTTGTAATTCTAATACTCACTGTGTTGTCACAGTGGCATGAACATTAGAAGAAAGATATTTCACCTTACCAGCAAAAGCAAGTCATTAAATTGGGCAGTAGTGAAACTGTACGGCAGCAGTTAAAATGCAGTTATTTTCAAACTGAAATCTTTACACATTCGTTCCATTGTAATTGGCTGCATTGATTGTATACATCATTTGTAAACAACATCGACATTTGGATTATTTACAGTACCAATCGATGAGCCAATGGATGAGATGACCACTACAGACTCATACACTAATGTTACAATGATGAACGGCACCCTCAATGAGACCTCCTGGAACCAAACATACGTGAACGTGACCAATTCAACCATGCACTTCAACGAAACAGTTGCAAACCAAAAAATGGAGACCTGCAACCTGCCCTCTTTTAACTTTTCCAGTTTCCAACTCAACGATGAATTTTCAAAACTTCATTTAGGGAAGAGAAATGACAAGGACCATGGATATCTATGGGCTGAATTTGCAGATTTTGCTGTTTGGTATGAAGTGTTAGATCCATATGATCCCGAAATTGATAAGAAGTTAATGGGAGATGAATGCCATAGAGTAGGTAAGACCTGCTGCTTAGTAACAGGTGTCACTGCACTCTACAAGACCAAGTTAACAAATGCACTACGTTCCAGGGTTTGCATCAGTTACCCAGATATCAACCATGTGGGGTGTTACATTAACTCATACAGCTGTTATATTAACTTCTAGGTGTGTTACATTAAGGCTAAATACCAAAATACATGTAGACCTTATGTTAACAGCAAATGCTCTTTTCTGGTTTGATCTGACCAATGTGTAGTGAAACAAAAGGAAGCAGCAAGTAATGATGTCAACATTGATGTCAAAACTATCTGATCTTATTCAGTTACCTGTAACATCATTTGGAATACAAAGCAACATACATTTCATTTTAGATTGTTCTGCCCCATATACTGTGTATTTGGTGGTGGTTTTAAAGAAATACACAGTTATACAAAGTTGTCAGAACAAATGTAAAGACAATATTCCTATAAGAGATTTTCAATAGGCAGAAGTGTGATTTAACAAATGATTATAATTAGAATGATTGACATTATCTCAGTGCATATGTTAGGTAGTGTTTCTAACTACAGAAAGATGTATTTCTTCCTTCATTGTTATTGTTTCCCTTAGTTGTTACCACAAATCATGCTGAACTGGATCGGTATGCACCTTGGACAGGCACCGTTGAATGTGATGATGTTCATCTTGTTGACTGCACCCAAACATTTGATGAATTCTTTGCAATAGTATGTTTTATTGTATCCCATTGGTATCATTCTGATATTGCTTTTCTTTTACTTGATGTTACAATTTAACCTCCCAGCGTTTTTCTTTTCTATTATCTCTGAGGTAGCATCTGACAGCCTCCCTCCTTTCTTGAGAACACACATATATATCCTTAAAATTCAACACATTCCAAACTGTTATATGACTTTGAAGTCTGATCTTGACAAGTAATTGCCTTTGATTCCCTTTCAATTGTTTATTTGTTTGTCCCAATATATGAGAAGATTATTGTCTTCTCCTTTTCGAGAAGATTATTGTCTTCTCCTTTTCGAGAAGATTATTGTCTTCTCCTTTTTGAGAAGATTATTGTCTTCTCCTTTTCGAGAAGATTATTGTCTTCTCCTTTTCTTTGCATTTAATTTGGATAATATGTTGAACTTAATTTGAAGTAATGAAGCTTAGCAACTTTGATTTCTGGGTCGATCCCTGGCTAGGTCAAGGTAGGATGGGTTTTTCATCCAAGAGTAATCTCATGTTTTCCCATCTGATCTGTTCTTTTGAAAAAGGTACCAAATTTGATCCAGCATTGTTAAGTTAGTAGTTACCTGAAGTGAAGTTGTAATATATGAGCAGCAGGTTTCCTCCACATTTGTGTGGTTGCTTGGAATCTTAAAGTTGCTGCCCTTCAAGATCTTATTATAAGACTCACCTCAGAGTTTTGTAGGAATCAACATTTGAAGTTTGATCTATACACTTAGTACAAGTTTTAAATTCTTACTGTATTCACCTTTTTTTTTTTCATAAAATTGTGATATGAATTTAACTCAGTAATGTCAAGTAATACTAAATGTTGCAAAGTGTGTTCTCATTGATAGTCATACAGTCATTATTGTGAAGTGCTGTTCTCATTCTCCTTACATTATTTGATATCAATGCTATGATTAGTGATGTTTAGCAATATCAATTTTGGTGATCTAAATGTCTTCTTCTTAATCCAGATAAGTGAAGAGAAAACATTAGACGAGTTCATGTACTTTACCTTAAAACAACGGTTGAGTAACTACACCGATGTATCGGCCTACATGACGGTCGACGAATTAGTGATGTCATCGATACTGCTGGATCGTGCCCTGACTCGGGAATTACCCAGTCATATCAACGTGACAGATGCAGAACAAGACATTCAGGTAATTGTCCTTGATGTGAGGTTCCATGTTATTTAAAAGGTTTTCAGCATACGTTACTAATGTTCTGTCACATGAATCTTCATATCATTCAATAAATTAATATCAGAAAGAGACTAAAGTGCCATCACTACTCTAGAGTATGTAGTACTCCCTTTTGTCAGGACTGTCTCTTGTTGGAGATGATTGCAGTTATAATATAAATCAGTAATATACTCTTATGTATTGATTTTGTACAGGATCTCTTAGCACTTACCAGTAACATGTTTGATGATACGCGTAAAAGAAGATGGATAACAATACAACAGGTGAATCTATCTGCTGTCCTTCTTATTGATTCTTACTGAAATACATTGCATACACTAAAGTGTAATGATAAAGTCAAACCACATGAAAAAAGAAATACATAATGGAATTAACTTTTGATTCAATTTGAAACTTTTTTTCCTTGTAAACGTCGCAATGAAACTAAAATGCTCATCAAAAAAGCAAACCACTGTTATTCTGACTTTCAACAGATCATACTAATGGGCTCATTAGAACCGAGATATTACCTAAGTACATAAATGAAAGGGACCAATGCTATCAGTTACGTGTTAACGCTAAGGATTTGCAATTGACCATGGAGTAGATATTTGACTCAAACCTTCATTGAGCTTGTGAGTATGACTTGTGCAGTCAAAATATAAATGAGCCGAGTATGAGCTGTTGAAAGTTATGAAAAATTAAACGAACAGGGTTAGAAGATAGATAGCTCAAAACACATTCTGCTACCTTCAATTCAGTTTGTTGAAAAGAATGACTACTGCCCAGAAAGTTTTACTTTTTTGGAAGTATTGTCCCAAGTCAGTAGAGAGATAAGTTGTGGTGTGAGTTATTGCATAATCAAATAAAGTTTAGGATGGCATTGGCAAGTTGGATGCCCTAATAACATCTGTTGTTGATTTTCAGTCCAAACCAGGTTCCCCTGACATAATAAAGAAATTTGATGAATACTCTATGAAGATGTTAGAAGTGATGCAGGAGGCTGATGGTACAATGGATGTGGTTAATGTCACATTTGTCACTGATAATATTGGTGAGTGTACTTACAATATGTAAGTTTGTCCACATAACTGATAAGGTGTGTCTCCATAACTGATCATTTGTTCATGTATGGTAATGTGTCAACATAGTTGTGTTTATATAGTAGATAGTGCAGCCTTACTGATAACTTGTATCATGTCTGGCATCACATGTGATGTTCCCTCTTAGACGATGTGTCTACATTACTGATAGTATGTGAGTGTACTATAAAGCTGATAATACATGTCTACAATGTTGGTTGACTATTATCACCCCAGCAAATACCCCCTTGACAAATACTTCCTGGTCTGTTACCACCAGGTGAAATATGCCCCACCCTAGGGGCTATTTCCCAAGGGGTATCTGCCGGGGAGGGTGGTTCTACATAGCTGATAATCAAGGTCTGCATCCATAGCTGTTATTATGTACGATTATATGTAACACGGAGTTCAGGTGTGTATAGCAAATTGTAAGTCTACATAGCCGGCAATAAATGTCTTTACTTGGTTAAAAACTTTTCTGACAAAAATGTTTGTCTTCTCTCCTGCAGTACTATATATATTTTTGAATTGCTGATAAAATATATTTTTTATGTTTTATTGGTCAAAGCGACAAATGTTTCTTGCAATGAGACACGTATTGGTTGAATTTTGTTATTATTTTAATTTCTTTTCAGTTTTGCATATGGAAAGGCTGGATGTAAGCAACACTCCAGACCAGTATAGCTTCCCAAACTATGCTGAGGATGACTTAGATCAACTTCAAAGTTACTGGAATGCACCAGTAGACTCAATCACTCTCCCTAAAAACTACTATGATTATACTTCAAGAGGTAATCACTATTCCATCATAAATACATGAACAGCTGCTCTGTTTCAATCTGTGAATATTAGTATAATGGAAATAATTAATGGCAAAACATAAGTAACTTTACAAGGTGGTCATATGTTTACTGTTTCTTTGTTACCAATTGTTTAAACCATTTTTTTTTTAATAATCAACAGATGATGGTGTTGTCTACATCATTGGAACTCTTTTTGACTCTGTAACTGATTTCATGCCAGTGAAAACTTTGGACAGGTCAGAAAAACACTAACTTTGTGATTATATTATGTGTCTTAAATAAGTTATGGCAGGGCTATATATTGTACTGACAAGATCAGTATGAAATATAATACATTGTGATATGTCAATAAAAGATCCAATAGCTATCAGAACTTCATCACTGATGTTTTTAATAGCTTTTATTGAATGTCTTGTGTTTTACCACTCTAAGAATTTTAAAACCAAATGGAAGAATTCAGTTGGCCTATAAACTTGACTATCCACAAATGCTTCTATAAAATTGTAATATAAATTATAACTTGGATAGATGTAGTTAATGATATCCGCATTGATCATTGCTGTTGACAAAATGATATTCAAATTAAATCTACACTGTACAAACAACTACTTTTTCCTCAGTTCTTATTTTACCTTCTTTTTTTTTGTTGTGAAATTTGTAGTGAACTGAATGAACGTGATTTGAAAGTGCAGAGCCGACTGATATCCTTGCAAATAGAACCCAAGCTGAGAAATGATTTGTATAATCCCATTGTAATAACACTGGAACACTCTGAGGTAAATGAATATTCATAAATCCATCTGTGTTCAATCATCACCATCATATTCAAACTGACGATTTTTTCCAGTACTTAAACTAAGTACTTTTTTCATTTTGTGTAATTGAGTGGGAGAAATTCATTTGGTATCGATCTGTCCTGAGAATGAAGACTACAGGAGCGTTATACGTGGCACATAAAAACCGATCCTTTTGATCAGTAGCTGATTGATATGAGAGAGATGATTTCTGTTTCTCATTTAATTATAAAAGTAACTTAGATTTATTGATTGATCTCTTTTTATCCTTCTTGGTCCTGTCAGTCATTCATAAATGCTTTACTAGGTTTGTATCCATTAATTGTATTTATTTATGTATTTATATATTTCAATGGTTGTTTACAGGAATTAAACCTTGAAAGGGAAGAATCTAAATGTGCATTTTGGGATTATGATATGAGGTAATTATTTTTTATTTTCCATTTCTTACAGTTTACATTGTTTCATAAAAAGAGATTTCTACAATCTGCCAATTTGTTTGCCATAGAGTAGACACCAGAATATCCACTTCACGGCTGGTTTTGTCCTTACTAGACTCATCAGCCAAATGCAGGAAGCAAACTATTTACCTCTGGGACTCATGCCCGTTCCATTTGACCACAGTTCTTGTTTCTCCTTTGCCCTAATTTCTTTTTCTGTGTATACAATCTGTCACAAGGACATGTGCTTTTAAGTGTGTAGGAATGAAACCTTGTAACTTGTTCTGCATTATATTATTCCAAATTGAGGCCAGCCATGCACATTTATAGAAATTGGTTTGCTTTCAGTGTGACAAATAGTTGAATATAGAAAGCTATAAAAAAAGAGCAGAAAAGTCACCTTCATCACTGGTTTTGTCCCTTTGGCAGGATTCAAACCACTAACCTCAAAACCACTCAGAGTTTATCCCTCCCCCCCCATTAAAACCTCCTGAGTACTGAATTGCACTCACCAGCAATTGCTTATAGATACACATCTTGCAACATTAAGTTGCCATACTTCTTCTCATGCCAACATTTGATGTTAAAATTGAAATATTGCGACAAATTTTTTTCATATTGTTTAATATATCTCTCGTTACAGGAACACCCTCAGCGGTGGTTGGAATACTTCTGGTTGTGAGGTAGCAGAGGTTGAAGTTAATTACACTGTATGTCACTGTTACCATCTAACAGCTTTTGCATCTCTGAAACAGCCAAAGCCACCTCCGGTAGGTTTTAAGTATTTGACTTTTAAGTCTTTGATGCAATAGTGATATGGATGCAAAAAGACCCTCAAATGCCCCTTGAACTTGAATTGGCAGTAGTGGAGAAATTAAAATATCAAATTTAACTCTGAGAATGGAAGGATCATTTTGACCATTATTGTGATGATTGATATGTTTTCTACAAATTACAGATTATTGCAAGTTTGAAAGATGCATGCCTTTTTGCAAGTTTCGTAATTTAGTAAAGCAAGATACTCCAGCCATAAAATATGTGTGACTTAGTATCAAATCATATTACTATAATTAGATTTACTCCATTCAATATTTCTTCTGTATATATTGTTATACTGGGCCAAACAGTGTACTTCTTTTTTATTCTTTCTTGGTGTTTTAGATACCTTTTTGTCTGTCTGAATATCATTACTTTAAATGTTTTTCTCTTTGGAATAAAAACAATAAAGAGTCATCACCATTTTATTAACATCTTTCACAATATCAGCTACATCAGACCTGAATGAACATTCTCTTTTGTGGTCTTTTGTCTTCAGGAGCCAGTCCATGACTATACGTACCTCAGATATGCCCAACAATTTGGTACTTTGGTATCTATCGTTCTGATGATATTATTGATTATGGTGTACCTCTGTAACAGGTAAGGGATAGCTATATGTTAATGTTACATCTCATTCTGTGTTAAAAGGAGGAGAAGCAGTTGATGAGAAGAGGGAGCTGGAGAATAGGTAGTTACAAAAAGAACAGTTTGTAATGAGGAGAGGTAGTTGTA
>VJOZ01086095.1:0-16225 GCA_009801055.1 Stichopus horrens | reverse complement strand
GTAAAATTGATCTGAGCTAGCTACGCCGTTGACATGATGTGTGAATTGAAATTTGCTACAAGTGTTCAAAAATTCATTTGTGGTGATGTGATTGGTTTCTTCTGTTCTTGGAAGGATAATGGCCTAATTTCAATAAGATTCATAAACATGCTGTGAGGAGTATGACACTACGATAGTGTGGTGCACAGTCTAACATCAGGTATGGTAGTAAGTTTCAGAACTGTACACTGGAAGAAGAACACTACCATTGTCTTAAACACAGGACTAATGTCAGGGTAACTGCCATCATGTGCCATGGCCTTATCCTGACACTTTCTGATGTTACCCTGCATGAAGTTTTTTTTTAATGATGCTGAGGATGTGAAGTATCACTATCTCGCAGACCACGGTGCCATCGCAGCTCCAGGTGATGAAGTGGCAGTGCATTGTAATATTTTCCATGGTCATAGTGATTTTCAGGCATGCATGGTGATTCTGTAATGGTGGTGTGTTTCCGTGTCATCTTCTAGATGTCACAAATGCTGGAGAATCTCATACGGTGAAGAGTATCAACAGACCTGCTGGGATTCAAACTGGGACTGTTCCAATTTTATTGGGGGTGCTCTACCAACCGGAACATGAATCCATGATGATGGACCCCATGTTCCAATAAACAATGTTGCATAAAGGCTGAAGCTGATTGCAACATCAGCAGGCAAATTAGACAAACAACACCACCAACCCTAAACGGAACCTAAATGGTCACTGATTGGCTAATATCTATATGGTACCACAGTCTTTCATAAAAACATTGCTTGTAGCAGCCATGGTCAGCATTTATTTATTATTGGATTAGTGCAAGTTCTCTGTTTTTGGATTCAGCCCTTGTCAGATATGATAAAATCAACTGCCATTGAAAATCAGTGTGATCCCATGACAGATCTCCAAGGAGATGTGGATTTTTTCTTACAGAAAAATAGGGAATGCCAACAGCCCTTGATATTAAAATTACATAAAATTAAATGCAGAGGGTGAAAAATCTGAAATGGTAGAGTGTAATGGACTCCACCAACTTTGGAACTCAGACACTGTCACTTTCAAGATGCTCCACTAGCTGAGCCATGAAACCCTATTACAGTGTGACTTAAAAGTTGTTCAAATAACCAGTATTCCATGGAACATTTCGATTCATCAATGGGATGAGCATTTTATATTTTTAAGGTCATTAGTTCCCTGGATTGTGTGGCAACACATACATCGGAACAGAAATGATTCATTCCAACTGAAATCATAATCTTCAAGGAAATGCAAAGCTTTGTTTAAAACAGAGAAAAATAAGTGCCAATGTCTTATAGGTATCACAAAATTCCAACACCAAGGTCAGGAGTAGACTTTGTCACTGCTGGACAAAGAAATCTGATCTTCCTGAGGTCTGGAACCTATTACTCAGCCAAGAAAGAAATTGTAAGCATGCATTTTGCAGAAATTCTGAAGAGGGACTCCATTTTTCTGTTTTAATGATACAAGAAGCTGCCTTGACCAGTAGTCATAATATCAGTCATTGTTTTATGTCAACTGTTTGTCGCATCATAACAACGATTGCTTTATTACTCCAGGGTTTGTTTCATATGTGAAACAATGTTGCTTCATCACATCCATCTTGTATTATTGTTCGTCGATGACGTGAGTTTAACATCGTTTGTCTTCTCTGTGCCTATATCCTTAGGATATCAAAGTTGACTCGGCTTCCTGATACGATGATAGAGGGCAACAATTTCATACAGGTGGTCCGTTATACGGCAGACGGCCATTACAACGCCCACCATGACTCTGGAGACGACTACCAGTATCCTTGCTGCCATCTGGTGACTCACAAAAGGTGTAATATATGCAGGTGAGCTGTTTGAGCCCTCTCGATGAGCTTCAGCATGTCAAGATTTGTTAACCATTCACCTTCAGAATTAAAATACTTAAACTTTCATTCGGAATCAATTTTCTCAAAACTGTCCCTTTTTTTTTTGCAAATTTCAATCTTACTCTGGAAGAATTATGAGCTCTAAATATTTTATACATAAACATGTCATAACCTCTTTTTTTAATGCAAATACAAGGAAATACAGTGTCTTTACCTTATTTGTAGGGGCTGAAGGTGTTCTTTCTAAATCATACAAAAACGATTCAAATTCCTCTTTTTTGGAGTCGGTATGTGACCCAGAATTTAAACCATATAAACACTGCAAAGCTTCTTTCAACGAGAACTCTGCTTTTTTTTGAGCTCTGCAATGTCAAAAGTTAAAAAGAAAATACATCCTCTTGGTCTGTTCATGCAATAAATTGTAAGTAGAGCAGCACATTCTAGAACATTTCTGGTTCCACATAGCCTACTTGATCAGTGTGTCTCAATACACAGACATGTAAACCATCCTGGGGAGTAAGCGAACAGTTAACGGGGCTAGGACGTTCACTGTACGATCTTACAAGAGCGTATCGTGGATTGAATGTGCATTACGTGACCCAGTTCGGTGCATGTTCTGCTAGACAAGTAGGACTTATCTCGATAACAGAAAGGGTTTTTATGTGACTGTTCCATTACGGAGTCAATGACTTCGTGATTTCTCGCCAATGTGAGAGGCAGTTTTGTATATAAGATTTCAGGACTGCTGATCACTACTGATTTGCAGAAGCCTGGCTGTTGTTGATTTTGTAACCATTGCACAGCAGGTTTGAAGTTCAACCATCATACAGTTTTCATGTTGAAAATATTGCGGAATATGCAAAATGTTTGAACCTGCTCAAGAATGTACAATAATAAACTGTTACCATGGTAAAAAGCAGTTGCCATAGGTGTGGATTGTTATGGATGAACACCTTGTTACAATGTTGATGTTGAATCATTTTGTTGCTGCAAGAGTAGTATGTAAATGTAGTGTTTAAAACTGGGACTTTGTGAGTGATATGTTAACATTAAACTGTGAGAGATGAATAGGATTGCTCAACCAGGTGAAAATTAGCAAACAACTAGTCAAGCATTTCCGTCCATGCAATGAGCTGACTTAAAAACATGAAGATATCCAAATGATCATTGATAGTCACTTGCTTTAAACTTCATCCTTCTTTGTAAAAGACCATGAACCCTTTCTTCAACAGGTATGCAACCATTATGGTGTACCTTAACGATGTGGAAAAAGGTGGTGAAACTGCTTTCCCTGTGGCCAACAATGAGACATACAATGAAGAGGTATGCCTGTGATATCTTCCTTTAGGAGCCTCATAAGCCAAGATGGGGGCTGTTTGGTGCTGTCCAACCATGCCGCCAAGTCGTCCTGTGCCCTGGGAAGCTACCTCCCTTGTTATTATAAATCTGCACCCACAGATGTATGTGTATTTCTGTATGCCAGCTACAAGAGGAAGAAACTTGTTCATCATACTCGTACTTCACATTCATACTCATACTTCACAGCTCTGCTTGATTTTGCATTGAAGGATGCACTTGCCTTGTGGGGAATAACTGACTGTTTGTCAGAAATCCTAAGGATTAAACATACCTTGAGTTTACAGGTGAATCATATAGTTAGTTTTTTTATCTCAGAGGGATTGTCTCAACAAAATGGAACAATCATGAACATGCACCAACTCTGTCAATTTGAAGATAGCTAGACATTCATGAACCCTCTTCAGTGGCTGGTGGCAGCATTTTGAATTGAACTTGTTCAGAATATGAGATTGCTGCAGAGAAAGATGTTTATAGAAGTAACTGTCCACAATCCCTTTGGAAATCTGTTGCAACGCTTGAGTTCATGCAGATTTGATCTCTCTGTAACAAATACCAATCCTTGTTTTAGTATCATGGGAGCAACAGAAAACCTTAAGCACAAGAGTAGACTTTTGGACATGAAATTTCAAGGTTTTTACCTTTTGCTATATACAGAATCACTTATGAATTTAGTCCCTTTCCTTGTGGTTTAGCTCCGGGTTGGTTTCTGATCTTCTGCACTTGAACTGTGGTAATAGTCTTAGCCTCACATAACTGTTCATGGCTCGTAGGTTACCTTAATGATCCTGATACGTTTAGTTTTAGCGTGTGGTGGGGTACTTTCCTTTAAATAAAACCTTTAGATGAAAGTTTAGTTTATAGCACAAGACCAGCTTCATGCATGCAGTCAACCTACAAGTTTTCTACATTTGATGTTGTGAATGTTTTTTTTCCCCTTTCGATCAATAATGTATTTCATTGATTTTAAGACGGTTGCATATGACTGAATTTTCTGAAAAAGAAGAATGGGTAGGAATTTTTTAAAAACAGGAAGGACCTATCTACAATTTGTATTTCTTACACTTGTACCTTTGTCTGCAACATTGGTTTCTGTTTGTGTTTTCAGACGTATGGTCAGGTTGTCTGTGGAAAGTTTTCAGGAAAAATTGGTTTTTCCTACAGCTGTTCTTGATTTGGTGTTGTTTGGTTACTGATAGCCTACACACACGCATACACACACACTTAATGATGTATGATGCAGCATGTATTAGGAATGACCATTCTCTGTAAAAGTGTCCAAACAGTAACTCTGGTGTGGCGTGCAGCCTCAGGTTCATCAAGGGAATAGTTTTACTCTTCTCAAGTATGTGAGTGGCCAATAACGAGTGAGTGAATATCGTCGGTTGTGGTACTCATCACTGTTAGTGATCCTCATTTTAATAATCCTGAAGTTGAAAATACTTTGCGACCGTTAGTCATTTCCTTCAGATATGCGTGCTTACAGAGGCTCACGCAAGCTTACATGTACTAATGTAGTGTATGTCACATGCATAGTTAGTATTGCCAATTGTTTTTTAGGTAGCAAAGTTTAACAGCACTCTAAGGAAAAGTATTTTATATGTGGTACTTTTGTAGTGGGGTGGGTGGCCTGTCGCAAGTTGATGGACTCAGTCACATTTCGGGGTCATGTGATTAACATTTGGTCCACAGGGCCACGCATGAAAATGGTCCAATTGTAATATTACAGTAGGCAACACTGAGTAAGCCCAAATGAGTCAGATTTCACCTGATGATATTAACAGCTGATACTACTACCCTGGTTGATAGTTGTAGTTGAAATGGTGTTTCACACAGTTATTTTTTTGGACTTTCTCTTTTTTTCATCGTAATGAAAGATTTTGTTTAACTTGTGAGAGGAGTTGCCAATCAATACCGTAATTGGTGCATTATTGGCCTCAAGTGAGATGATAAACCATAGTTTGTTGACAATTTGATTTGCAATCAAGTCATACTACCAGAAGTTTCCCTTGAGCAATTCACTTTTGCAATATAAGCCTGACATGTTTGTGAATGAAATACCTCATTTAGAATTGAACAAAGTTAGATGTGACACTTTTCACTGGAGGAATTAATAGTTAAGGAAAATCTCATTTTGAGCATACTTGATTATTTTCTCACATTTTGCTCGCACTTTCCCTTCTTAAAACAAGATATTTCGAGCCAGTGGCAAAATGAACCTTAACCATTACTGCCAAGATGCCAACTTGAAGCTCCTTCCACGGAAAGGGACGGCCGTCCTCTGGTACAACCACTTCGTGAATGAAACCACCGGATGGATGGGACCCGTTGATAAGTTTACCTGGCATGGGGGATGTCCTGTCTTACAAGGTAGCAAGTGGATCATGAACAGGTGGATAGCTGCCAGTCCTGATAGAGAAAATGACCTTAACCTTTACAAATGAGATGAAGTAAAGTTTTCAACTGCAATTAATTTTTTGACGAAGACCAGCAGGACTCTGAAGGCATCCTGAAGCATGATGAGGTAGAAAATAATAACATTTCTGCATTGGGTCTACTGTAATGTACTCATAGATACTACAGTTATGATTATCTCCACAGGACTATTTTCCAAGGATGATCTCAGCCAGTTTAGTGGTGGTGACTCGTCACTTTACTTGGAAGGAGGAACTCTTTGCCAATCCGTGCAAAAATTTTGTTCTTTGAGTTTTTCCAGTCCATTGCCGTTGAGGGCAGTGTTCACACAGAACTTCAGAGTGAAATTACATCTCAAGCATTTAGTCATGAAACAAGGCAATGCATCTTGTATTCACACCCAAGGGTTTGTTAGGCTCAGCTGATTAAAGGAAGAACTATGAGTATCTGGTGATAACCGATTTGAAAGGAATGAGAGGTTAGAATTTGTGACTTGAAGTTGGATCATTGATTGTAGTTTTGTTTCATTTTGTTGAAGACATTTCGTTTGTTATTGCTGTAAGCAAGGTGTGCAATATGTGTGTAGATCAATTGTAATCACAGTGGCAAGTTACTATTGGACTCATTCCTTGAAGATTCGTCTAACGATAAAAAAGAGTTTATAGAAGTATATATTTTTGGATCAGTATATGTGTGGCCAGTACGTAATAAAGAAATACATATACATCGGTGTGCGCTGCTGTGGCAGATGGGTTGATGGAGCAGCTGGCATCTGTCCATTCCCTATAGGCACTTGGCATCATTGAAGCAAGAAGGATGCCCAAATATTTCATTATTTCAATTTTAGTTTGCATCCATAGTGCCTACTATCTTCAGTTACCATATTCCTCTTCCACAGTGGCCCTTTTACCTGTTGATAAACTTAGATACTGCACTGGTTGATGCAGACTTTCCAACATGAGATAAAGTTTAGGTGTTTTGAGGGGGGGGGTGTTCCTCTCTTTTCTTGTGAGGGTCTGCATACGTACTCTGCAAAGCAACTTTTGTACTGAATCACCAGACAGCATCTGTCCTTTGATGCAATTTTCCATTGCAATTTGGCTGTAGTCACCTTTAACAGTATTGCAAAAATAGCCACAAAAATTTTTGCTGTGATGATTGAAATGTATTTTTGGTGTCTGCTTGTGGTTGCTCAAAAGTCATCCACAGGTATGTCAAGGTTCTTTGTCCAACCCTAATCAGAAAACAAGGGAGTGCATTATAAGACTAATGAAAGTGTTAGCTTACACAAATCATATATAGGACAAGATCAGATAAAATCATATCCCTATATACTAAACAGGATTCTGAAGGAATGTCTGCCTTTAGTTTCACACTATAATTGATTTTACAAGTGTGTGCATCACTAAACTCCTTAAGAAATCTGACTACCTATAGTGACAGTTACAGTGGATTAAGTAAAACTACAAGTGCTTTAATTTTAACCGATGCAATTTGAACTAGCTTCACTTTCGTCCTGCTTTTGTCTCATCTCTGGGTTTTACAGTATCAAAGATTTGTGGAGATATGATATTAAATACAGCAAGACAAAAGAATGGCAAGACCTAATCCCTGTGAGATAATAATGTAAACTAATACTTCCATTAGGTTCCATTGAAACCAGCTGGAATGATTACAGCAAGACTATGTGTTTAGTTTCTATCGTCTTTGGTGAATGCAATGTAATATAAGATGTAAGACTTGATTTGTGATTTTGAGATGTTGTGAAGAAAATGACAAGTGAACAGTACTACTACATTTATGATATAAGTGAATGTGGAGAAAGGAAGTGATATTTGCCCCAATGTGCCTCAAATGCTGTTATTAGATCTTTTTGTCAGATTGAAATGCTCTCACCTTGTTTTGCACACTTTGGTACTTCTATGGATGTATGGCAATCCAGGGGTGTAAGTTAACTTAAAGCTTAAGTTATTACAGTGTCTGTCTTGCAATCTTTGGGTCAACTGATCAAATCCCAGTGGATATTTCCTAGGAACTCAAATTTGGCTTGTTAGGCAAAACTTGTCTGATTTAGGTCGTGTGCTCCAGGATTGCTTGGTGCAGCTGATGAGATTGGCACCCAGCCCAACCTCTGGGAAAGTGGCTAAGGACTACGGGGTACACTCTCATCTGTTGGATGTGAATGTTAAATGGCAGTTCCAGGAGCAGGTTTGGGTTCACATTGTGATTGTATGGTTTCACCCCTTCCCCCTCCCCCACACTCTGGGCACTTATTGTAAGGAGTAAGTGAATCTTGCCATTGTTTATCCATGATCAAATTTGGTATTGTGTCTTTGATGAGCCCATATGGGCTTTCTGATCCTCAAACTTGTCAAACTCAAGTTCATTGTGTCTTATTTGCTGCTTATTAGTTTGACATTAACAGTCCAATCTGGCATAGCCGTGCATCATGTTAGTGGCTTAATTATTTAGCCTTAAGAAGGTCAAAGATCGTTTAAGGGAAACCTCTCAAAGAGGATGGATTTGCATACATGTACAAGGAAAACAGCAACCAGTGAGGGGGCACACACGGTAATGCTGTATAGCAGTAGCAGCCAGTTGCAACTCCCTGGTCAGTGAAGGGCACATATCTTGGTTGTGAGGCAGGAGAAACCAGTCATCAAGAGGATCAAACCTTAGTTTTAATGCTGAGGTTATACTTGGATTTCTTTCTAGAGTTTGAAATCTTTCAGCACTTCTAACAAACAGCAAAAGCAACCACACAGATGAGGTCAAAGCTAAGATGAGGTTAATATTGGTTGCCTAAAGGAACGAAACATCAAAAGGATTGAATCCTGCACCGCTGATTGGTCGCAACTGAGCTACATCTAAACAGCTAACATGTATATTGAAGAAGGATGACTAACAAGACTTAGGGCTTTTCTCTAATTTGGGTTGTTAATTAACCAGGTGATTGGTTTCTTGGTGTGAGGAGGCTACATACTGTCATATCCATCAACTGACAGTGAGGCACGGGGAGACATTCAATGATTATATATGCAACGAGTCACAATAGCACTGACCAAATATGATTTTAATGTTATGTCTAACTAAAATGTATTGAGATTTTTAACCAATGTGAGTTCATGTACGATCAAACTAAAAGGGGAACCGGCGTGGATTTAACAATTTCAACCAACACTTAAATAAACATCTATTCCCAAACAGAAATGACTGTTATGGTGTTATTTTTGTAATGAGTTCTTTTCAAATATTACCCACCATTACTGTATTACATGTCACCATGTTCAAAAAGAATGATGTATGTATTTTCATAAAACTTTTTCAAACTTGCATTTCTTTTACAACAGAATGTCTTCAATGTTATCTCTCAGTGACTGTAACCATGTGCTGAATGAAGGCCCCTGATTGGCTCCACATCAACCAAGGTTAAAACCAGAGAATTTCTTCTGTTCTGTTGAAAATTTTATCTTCCTATTGATATACTATATCCATTATTATTGTGTAAAGAGTGGCCGAAAAGAAATTTAAGTTAACAGTCATTAAGGGGTTTCCCTCATATGGTTGGCCTTTAAGTGAGTGGAACATGATATTAAGTTAGATGGAATTTGCCTCCTTTCGACCGACATTTCATCGACATACAACAAATTTCCCTCAAATCAAGAGGGTATTTAACTGGGTCCTGCTGATACTTAACCTTCATCATCTTTTTCAGGCAAATACAACAAAAAACACTGTCTTTGCCTTACTTGTAGGACTTCTTTTTAAATCACTAGCCCAATGCAAAAACCATTCCTTTTCTTCTTTTGTGAGTCTCTGTCTCACTTGGAATTGAAATCACATAAACTCTGCAAATAAACTCTTCTTTTACTCAAGAATTCTGTTCTTTTTTAAAGAAAGGACATTATTGCAATCTTGAAATTGGAGAGAAAATATACTCATGTGGTCCCTACATAGATATTTTTAATGAGGGAATTTATTCTATATTACTATATTACTTGTTTGTGGTTTGAGAATATTCATGATAAGCTTGCTTCTAAATTGTTGCTGCATTTGTGGATTTAGAGTGACTCATCGAGNNAAATGAGAGTCTCATGGTTCTTCCAAACAATAACAAAATCATACACAATAAATGAAAGCACAAATGTATTGGAATATATCATTTTCTCTTTAATACTCTTCCTGTCTGGTGAAATATTTGGGAGAAATATTGCCTTTTAGGACAAACAAGTACCTGCCTTTGTGCCTCCCTCTAAGCATAATACCTCATTTTTTCATCTTTTCCCACCAAACATCACTCTTAGAAATCCATCTATACACAGGATAAAAGAATTCATACTGTTAGAGTCTTTTAATTAGCAAGGTTACACACCACACACAAGTTAAGGCCTTTGCAAAATCATTTGGGATGGGTGCCAAATCCTGCAATCTTGGGGGGGGTATTTTTGCAACAAGGGTCAGCATATCAACTCTTGTGTTGACCCTTTTTTCTTCATTCTTTCTACAACAACAGGAAAGTGACGTCTTGCATTACGCAGGATCTCGTCCATAATACTGCCAATCCCCCTCCTCCACCGCCATGGGTAGCATTTCACATAATTAAATACATACAGAAACAACCCTAAGGTCCTTGACTTGACCATAAATTTGACCATACACTGTAGCAAGCTGAATGACTGACATTCAAAAGACAATACAGGTTTTGTCAGTCAATAATTATGGTTTATCTGAGGATAATCCCAGTTTAGGAATGGCTATGCAGGTCAATCACTTTGATGACTGGATCTTTTCAACTGCTTACTGCTAGATTAGACATGCCATAACCCTGAATTGTCTCCAGGTATCCTTGATAGTTGATGGGAATTCCAAGTTCATAGACATAATTTTGATGGAACTGGTTTATTGGTCAAAAATAACTATTTTGACAATCAAGGCTTTGTAATGATAACTTCTGCTAATNNTGTTTTTTTTTTTTAAAGAGAAGCAATTCTGGATCACAATCTGTATCAAAAACCGATTCTTAACAAACCAGTAGTTTGTCAATGTTGGTTGAAATCGTTTTAATAACCTAGGGTACAATCACAAAATATTTTCAATTGTACTAATACACCAACTTTTTAAGAGCCAAGTATATCAGTCATATTTCTTTTTTAAATTGAAATCCCAGACCTTGATTTTTGATGGATAAACAAAGGATTTTTCCCCCATGACTCATCTTTGGCTTATCATAGCATCCTCCTTTTTAGCATTGCAATATCACTGTAACAAAGAATCTTGCATAAATGTTAAGCAAATGTGAACTTTTAAAGCTCAAGTCAATCGGTCTAAAATCATGCAAACTAAAAATAGCAAATTGTTCTGCAGTTAATCCCTTGTAGATGGATACTTTGCATGGGAGCCTTACATGCCAGCTTCCCCTCTCTGTGTAAACACTTTCACTGCATGGAATGCAGCTTTCAGACAAAACTAACATTTACCTCAAGCAAGAGAGACATAGGTCATGATTACACACACACAGATATGGTATGCTTGCTTTTCAGATGCTTGATTTTTAGAAAATGTTACTTATTTTTAGGAATTTCTCATTTCCAACTTTCCAAAAGTTGTTCCGTGCACCATTTATTTTCTCAGCAGATCATGCAGTGAATAGCTATCCAGATGGGCTTGATTCAAGAACATTATCCTACAAGCTACAATAACACACATTTCAGATCAAATAGCTTGGCTTCTAACCTGTCAAAGAGTGCTGGTTCTTATCAAAGAAGCTGTTCTCACTTTTAGTGACCCATTTGCTAACAGCAGGTCTGTCCCAGGAGCACACTGATTTTGTCACATACCAGTTTCAGTTCTTTCTAAATCAAATGCAGACTACAAGACTTCTGGCTACAACTACAGAAGCCCTGAAAAGCCACTACATACAAAGCTGCAAAAACAGCAGGTCTGTCCCAACAGTACACTGATTGATCATGGCACTGATATGGTGTGCATGCATTTTATGACACTTTCCCTGCTCTGCAGTTTCAACATTTCAAACAAAAGATGTTTATGGAAACAACCGCATACAATCACCCACTTTTAGCCATTAAAGTGGTTGCTTTCGTACATACCATACACAGTGGAGATTCAATTGTCGTGTACGATGAAAAAATTGTTTGATTGTTAAATAACGTTTATTAGTGCCATGATCAAGCATTGCTGCTTTGACCGATAGTGAAACAGAAATTAACTTGTTACCAATTCTGAAGCTCACATTTTCGACTACCTCTTTTTAAGAAGGTTTACTGAATTTCTGACATCAAAATCCAAGATAATGTTGACAGTTGTCAAGTTTTTCAGGTTACTTTTGTAAATGAAAACGACACACAGAACATGATGCCAGGCTTCCATCCCAATTAACGTACTAAAACACCAAATTTTATATTTGAGTCTTTACTGGAAAGACTATTTGAAGCCAGAAATTAAAGTACCAATTTTTCATAAAACAGCCTGAACTTTTGGGTCAAGATTTAAGTTCTGTCATATGGTTGTTCCAAGCTACCATAGATGCTTCTTGCTGCTGAAAGTTTAAAGTATGTTTAATTGATTTTGACACCTCCAAAGTTCACTTCAGGGTTGAAGGGCCTAGTTAGTAGCATTACATTACACAGGGGACCAACAAACAGCTGGGAATGAGCTCCCTTACCATTAGATAGTTGAAGATTTATGGTATTTTATACTGCTGGGATATATTCATGCACCCACGGCTACTGGACGGAACTTTCTTTTGATCCTGAGACAATTTTTCTTTTCAAAAATAACTAGCAGTTAGGGAAAAGGGGTTATTTGATCATCTCAGTTTGGTTTCTGAATAGACAGAGCAGAATTTAAAAGTTTAGATAGGGCCACCAATGTTGCAGCTGCATCTTGTGGAGGAACCTGCATGATTCACAATGATTCCAGGGACATGTTGATGATGACTAACAGGTATAAGTTTGACTTTATTGCAACTTCTTTGCAACCCTAGCAAAGTGATTTTGCCATATTTTAATTTGTAAATTTGAGCATTTTTCTTCCATTTCCACACAGATTTAAGCTTAACTGCAAAACCAACTTATCATCATCATTCAGGTGATCACCACAAACACCTAATGTTGACTGACAACTTGGGTACTGGTATGCTTCTTCATTGGAAACCTACGTCACGACTAGCGCAAATTAACGACATACCAGAAGTAACATATCGCTGACTAGTTGGAATAACAGTTGCTATGGTGATGCTGCAAAGAGTGAACCAAAGAAGTCCACTGTCTTGCATGCATATCATCATTCGGCCCAATGTTCTTCATCATAAAAATAAATATCTCTTCTGGATGGAACATATAGCCAATCTTTGATTTTACTTATCTTGCAGGTAATAATGCTTGCTGGACTTAAAAAATCGATCAGTGACCGAGTTACTGGTACAGTTTCATGTGGACTGCATCCTGGTCAAGATGAAACCTGTTGCAAATGTCATGAAGACATGAAAGAAAGATCCACATTGCTGTGATGTACTGCTGTAGATGCCTCTGTCAGCTGTTGTTGTCTCAAATAAATGGTTTTTATCACTGTTGAAAAATGTCAAAAGAAAAAAAAATGATGGGTAAATGTCATGTAAATTTAAGACAATATACACATGGAAAAATTTATTAACTATTTCATCTCAATTTCTGATTCAAAAAGGCCAAACTGCTACACAAAAGAAGGGTGTTGCAATGTTTTGTATGGACAACCCTTGCATTTTCAGTAATACATTCCCAAACATCTCGAAAATCTCCAAAACTGCTACACGAAGTTTAAGAATGTAAATTATTCCCTGTGATGTAATGGCTAAGTGAGTAAAATGTTGATACAAAAAGTTGTTACACCGATGCCACGGATCTGGAAGACATCGCAACGCAAGCACCTTCCAAAGGTACACCCCAAGGAACTCCATGGCAAACTTTGGTGAACAGCCAACTCATAGTTCACATTGACTCTTTTCACAGGTTCATCGATCTGTTTCCACATCCTTCAGGGAGAGGCACTCTGAAAAAATTCTAAATGAACCTTAAAACTAGACTGGGCCTAAAAAGCTGATCTCTAAATGATTGAACTGGAGATGTATGTTCTTCAGCCTTGGTGAGACATCAACACTAGCACTTTTACCCCCTCTACATTTTTATCATCTGGTCAGTCAAAAGAGGCTGTATACAAACACAAAGCACTTGAAAGACTTGACAGAAGTCTTCAACCAGGTCCCTACACAAGGTGAGAACTGCCTTTGAGAACTGCAAATTTGATGCTGGATAAAGTGTTTTTGATACAGCTACATCTTGATGTGTTTACTTTTTCATCTTCACCATGATCAGTGCGTACATGCTACCATCACAGAGAGAGAGGCAAGAACTAATTCACATTACTCCATATTTTAGCTTTGCATTAATATGCAACACAACCACCTCCCCCCTCCCCCACCTCACACTCACAGCTCTGTCATCATCTGTTTTCTTTCTAGTCACTATTTATCCTATCTATGCTATTGTATACCATCACTGTGTTTCTGAGTCATGCACAGTTGCAATTTCAAGTCTGTGAGGGAGCGACGATAGAATTGCTGCTATGGGTGGTTCAATCTTTACTACGAAGCATAATCAGAAAATCCATCTTTCTTCTTCTGAGAGGCAAGCTGAATTTACTCTTCTCCAAGAGGAAGGAGTTAGGAATGTTGGTATTTGTCATCAAAGACATTTTACAAATCCTAACACTATTATTTTTTGCCTGCAGTGTGCTCAGAAAGATCACAGTTGAACTTCATAAAGCAACAGGGGTTCTCAGCATGCATGCCACAGCCAGGGTAACTCTGGCAGGGGAAAAAACTCACATCCACGATAGTTCACGTAGTTGTCACCACTGATTATAAACTTTGGCTACTCAGACAGTCTTGAATGAATTTCTGAATCTAAGAGAGGTATTCACTATTGCTATTTACCCTAGAAATAGGAGAGAACTTTCCCAACTTCTCCCCATCACTTCATATAGGATGATGATGAACATCTGATACCTGTAACATTTCAATAATCCCCAATCATCTACTTTCTGAGGGCCACAGTACCACATACATACAGTAGTTCAAAATCCATGCATCTAGCTATTAGCTACTTGGCATCATGTGTTAATAAGATTTTCACACTTTTGAGGTCACTGAATTCAAATGATTTTTGACTTGCATATATAATAGGTCCTCATCTACTCATGGCTATGGAAGTTTTGAGGTTGAAACTATCCTTCTTGAGATACACTCTGTAAAGACAGTGCTCAGAAAAGACCATCCATGCAGATATGTACACAACATACCACCATTAACAGATCAGTTTTGTGCCTCAGGCAAGGAATGAAAGTCGATATCGATTAAACAATCAAAAGTCATTTTCTTCGGGAAGTGGCAAAGAAAAGGTGTTTCGAACCACATAAAGTATGCCGTCTTTCGAAGCTCTGCACCTTTGTGGTGTTGACGTCTGCACACCGCGCACAGTGTGTGGAAAAGTGTGTCCATGTTACACTTAAAAAGTGTATGCATGGGCATTAATTAGGTGATAATCTTCTGTCTATGTGTAAGTCAAACGTCGAATAAGGGGGGCAGGATGAAAATTCTTACAAACATCACTTTGATTTCAATTTCCTGATGACCTCCACCATTGACATAGCTCTTTCACATGATACTGGTACACCTACAAACCAAACATGAGATTATCTCTCCTTGTTTCTTGATAATCTGTGATCTGCTTGTGACGGTCGAGTCTTCCTTAAAGTAGCCTCCACTCTTGCAGACGACTCTTTTAGGTTCCTTTTATTTTCTTGCTGTCTCATACCGTACAAACGACCACAAAATGTGAGCAAAGTAATGACAGCATTCATAATTACCTTATGCTGTCAAGGGGTTGCCAAAGCTCTTTAAATTTTGACTCCTGAAAGTGTATATTAGTGGGAGGTTTTTGCCCTCTGCCAGTTCTATCATTGTCTCCTCTTCTTTTGTCCTGCCCAGATGGTGTGTCTGAAGAGCGAGGTAGATCCTTTAGGCTGTAAATTGAAAAAAGATCAAATGTGAAACTTTGAAGTTGAAGTGCTCATATTACCAGCCAACAGTGAAATATCTAAGGCAACTTCTTGTTCATTTACTAAAATTTTTTTTTTCCTCACCATGGTTCACCTCACATGACATGTGGCAACAGTTGTCTTTGATTGGGCAGTTCACTACTGCAGACTATAAATGGACCCTTCTTTACAGTTCTCTATTACACATGCCCTGTCAATTATTAAGTGTTTCCTGACTCTGAATAACTTCTCACCTCCCCTCGAAAATAGACAAACCGAAATGTACCGGCCCCAAAAGATCTTGGAAGTTGTACATCATTACTTCAGCCACAAGTAAGATACATTTAAGGGAAAACAACATTTACCCTAGATCTCAGGTTCTGACAACAAATTCTCAGAGAACATGAAGATCCAGTATGAACATCTATCACCCCCCTTGTTCATCCCTTCCAATATTCTGTTGTCCAC
>VJOZ01086066.1:0-28675 GCA_009801055.1 Stichopus horrens | reverse complement strand
AAAAAAAAATAAAAAAAAGAAGGGAAAACTCACAGCCCTTCTGGGTCTTTTGTGAAGGTTATTGTAATTTGATGACAAAATAGAATTAGATAATGGGTTGTACAAATTACTAATTGAAAAATGAGAACATAGCATGCTTATCATGTAATTAACAAGAGTTTGACATTTTTAGATGAAACATGGGGTCACATCCATGTTGTTATTTGTATCTTAATGTGTGTGTGTGTGTGTAAACCAATCGTTAAAGTCCCTTTGTATTATTAATATTAATTCATTAATCATCCATGGCCTTCCAATTTATTTCTCATCATGAAATGTAGGAGATCATCTGCTCCTTCCAACTCTGAAATCAAAACTGTTTTTGAGAGTTTGTGACTTTTCAAAGTCTTTTGTTCTCAAAGCCAGACCTGATGATCATAGCAAGGGAGAGGTAACTGTTGTTAAATTCATGATGCCAGTTAAAGCCTGTAGGTGTTTGTATACAGATACCCTTATGCTTCAACTGGTGTTTGTGATGTGTTAGATGTAGGCTGGAGAATGTAGGCTGGGAAGGGGGCAAGTCTAGGCAAAGAGCAAAATCATCTTGGTAATATTGAACTGCCAGGATAAATTATTTTGCCCCAAAAATTGTATTCCTAATTTGTATTCCAATTGTCCAGGTATTCTTGTAATTGCACAATTAACACAATAACTGATAGTTTTTTTTATTTCTCTTGTAGTGAAATTAAGGAAACGAACTTGTGCTTTTTGGGGATTATTTCCCATACTTGTTTTTAATATTTTTTTTATTGTCCTTCTGTATTCATTGAAAAGTACCTTAAATTTCAAAATGTATTCCTTAATTTTTTTTTCACTGTTTCTGATCAATGGGTCTTGGTGACTTCATAAGCTCTTGATTCTAGTGATAGCAGTACATTAATTCATAAGAGTACTACATTTCACACAAAAAAAGCATCTTGAAAGTTTGCTGTCTTGGTGAGGCTAGCCAAATTTTTTTGAAGTTTAACACCAAAGATTCCTGCGATTCCTTTTCATTTCTGTACCCAGAAAGTCGTGCAAGATCGTCCTTTGGAGGGAGTGTCTCTCTCCAAGGGACATCGTGCAACTGAAATGTGCCATTCGTTTAATTCTTGTTCGTTAATTTTTCATCTGTGCCTTCTAAGACAACAGAAAACTTACATCTTGACTAAAACAGAAAGTTGTTTCTAGGTTTGGGTTTTTGTATGGTGCTCCTTTTGTGTACAGAACAGGACAGGCACTCAGAAAGATTGGGTAGTGCAACCAATTAATGTGTTTATATTCTAGTCCTAGTAGCCATCTCTACATAAAAAAAAAATTTGGAAAATTAGTCATTCATCTTTGATAATTTGCACTTTTGTTTCTTTGCGTAGCAAATATTAATGTGGTTGCCATGGTAGCCCTTCTAGTTTATTTGCTACTTGGAAGCTGGCAAATGAAGCTGACAGATGTTTCTAGCTGGAGGGGAAATGAAACATCAGCATTAGGTTATTTGCTCATTTTAATCATGATCTCTCTCTCTCTCTTCATCTTTTCTATCTATTCAAATAAATGTCTCCTCCTAGAGCAGAATTAATCTCAAAACTTTGTCATCAGTGTCCTTTTTTTTTCTGATATTCATGTAAACCACATTGTCAGCGGAACCATTAAAACACAGAGCAACATCTACCGCTAGTTATGTAGATCATAGGCCCTCAGTAAAACGACATGGCTAAAAAAAAATAAGTGCGGTATATCTTGTTACCAGCCTCATTCCAATAGATCACTTTGTCACCTCACTGTTGTTCTATTCCACGGAGATAACGAAGGGTAACATGGTCAAACATCATAAACCTAGGTTTTAGTTGTTATTCCAATTGGAAAACATGCACAGAGGTTTTCTTTTTAAATAAAAGCAATTCATCTTGAATAACCGTTAAGTGAGTCCTCTATTCCATCATAATTCATGTCAAAGAGAAAATATTGTGACTTGTAGGTGTGTGTAAAGCTACTGAACCTCCTCACTACACACACATGAAGCTACACACACATCAAGCTGGATACCACATAGGTTTCTGTAATTACATCATGAAATATATTAATCAAATACCTCATTAATGGTATTACTCACTGAAGAACATGTCTGTGGTTCAAAGCAAAGTTTTAAGAGCTTGTTACAACTTGCACCTGACCTGTTACATGTGTTGATGGTTTACAAGAATAATAAACAAGTACAAATTTATATGCAGCTCAGTTTTCTATAGGTCAGTACCTTTCATTAAATTAATTCCTTTTTGTATGAATTTAATGAAAGGTACTGAAATTCATGTTTCATTAAAGTTCATTCATGAGTTTCAATTCTTTCCAACTGCATAATGAGAAAGGGTGAGAAATTTTTAAGTTGTAAACAGGTCAGAAAAGTTTAACAATTCCAAAACCCATCAATGTATCTTTCGAACACTCAGTATAGGTATTTTCTCAGTAACTCCATGTCTGTGGTTTAAAGTCCTTATGCTTGTTTCATATTCCCTGCTATCTTACTTGTGTACAAGAAGTGCAACAAGCATGTTTCAGAAAGGTATTGATGTTAGTGCTTTGAAAAATGTCACACCTTAGTCCCAAGTGAAATGATTTGGTGTTGTAAAGGGCTTCCCCCTGCTCTTCAGAACTTGCACAATGATTGTCAAATGTTAGAAAGGTTAACAACTGGTCGAAAAGTGTCTGCGGCTTGTGCAAGCAGCCTGGAGCGTGTGTCAAAACGGCACGTCTAGGGATCAGTTCCTGGTGTGGCATTTATGGATGTGGTTGGCAAATATAGAAAAAAAAAAAACATTTTTCAGATGCATGTAGAGCAAAACAAAATATTATGCTTCAATTTGGGAAATATCACTTCATTTGCTCAGATGGCCTGTTAGGAAGTTTGTAAGGAAAAACATGCAATTTCCTTGAGGAACCTGACTATGTATTACTTAAGGACTTCGTTCATATTACCTCTGGTTCAGACATCTTGTGGAGTCGGTAGACAGGGTCTAGATCAGATATTTTGGTTCAGTATCTTTGAAACCATCTCACAGTGTTGCCAGACCCCACCCTGATGGGCAAGTGGGTAAACTAATTACAACCTGCTATACTTCAAGCTGAAGAAAGACAGAACAAAGAATGGAGTGATATTCCCTTCCTTTTCAATGATATATATTTTATCTAGCCTGTGACAAGCAAACAGTTGACAGTGAAAATAGTTCTAAGATTTTTGTTTAGCCTTGAGATGAATAAATATGACATCATTGGCCAGGGAAGTCCAATACCCACCCCTTAGGTATCCAAATGAAAAATATTAATCTGAAAATGTAATTTTCCTCAGTTCTTCCAAAGTAACATAACCATGACAACCAACTTCACCTCTTGTAAGGAAGTGCAATACTCTACGAGACTTGCAAATTTATAAAATGAAACAATCTCTTTTAATTTCATAATCAGTTTCTTAGGTGAATCTTAACTGAACAGTATCCCTGACCGAAGTATCTAGGGATTACTTCATTTTAAAACAGACACTAAAATGAGCCCGAACAGAAGACAAATTATACTTTCAGCCAGATAGACTAGTGACTAATTATTTTGCCTGTATCATGAAATGGAAAGGACTAGATGAATTCAAAGGACGAGACTTTCCATACTGATGGCCATAACTTCAAGGATCAAACATTGATTGATCAAAGCTAGAAGGGTAAAGTTCAAAACTGCTTTCCTTTTAAGGTTGCTAAGTCTCCTTAACCTCGGGTGAATTTAGTAAGTTTGAAGGTTAACCTCCAAAGGTTATTTTGAACGTGTTAATGTTGGACTTCTTTGACTTTAAAATGGCATTAACTCCCTCTGAGTAGAACAACCCTCAGAGACCGTCTGTTCATGAACCATTTCCTTCGCACCAAGTTAAATGTTCTAGCAACCGGCATTATTTGAGATAATTATGTGTAATACATGGTTTGCAGACAATGACCCATGTAGCCCTGAGATGTCACATTACACTGTTGAAACAATAATAGTCTGCACACAGAGCTTGAAATGACCCTGAAAAAGTACCTGAAATGATCCATCACCAAGACAGCTGGTCAAGTATGGCCATCACACAAATCACCGAAGCTGCAGGTGAAGCAATGACATCATACAACAACAAGACTGCAGAATGGCCCAACTTTATGTCTGGGTGGCTCTCTTCATCAGCCAAGTTTCGAAAACATACACAACACGCAAAATCACCAGTGCGTGGATACGCTTACAGTTGAACAGTTGCAAAACCAAAGACTTGTACTGTACATTGGAGAATATTCAAAATACATAGTTATTTATTTCATAATTAGACCAACTCTGATTATGTCCAGAAAGAGTAAACAAACCATTTGAGTCTACAATATGGGCAGGCAATAATGGAATGTGAATAATATACATTTTTTTTTTTTCATTTTCATTGTTAAACTTCGTATTTTGGACATACATAGTTTTATTAAAGATTTGCAGATTCTATCATCTTTATTTAATTTTTTCATATAAAAGGCACAGATTTAGAATGTCAGTATATATAAACATCCTACAATATGCTTTTATAACTGATATGACCTACCTGGCTATGCATGTAACTGATGATTGGCTGGGTAGGTGACTACCAGCCCGTGATTGGCTGCTTCTAACCATTGATTAGATGAATATTCATGTAGCCTCCATCTTTAAATCATTATCTCTCACCTAATTCTCACAAAATACACATAATAAGCTAAAATCATCTCTCGAGAAAACCTCCTCTGCATGATAGGACATTACTGTGATATCCAGACATAACATAATGGTTAGGCTATGTTCCTCTTGAGAAGGCATAAACATGTACGATATCGTGAGAATTGGCTGATCTGACCATAGATTTGATGAATATTCATGCAACCTCCATTTTTAGTTCATTATCTCTCACATCTGACCATAGCTCTGAGTAATCAATAGCAATGTTGAATACCTTTCCATGACTTACCAATTTTGGTCCATTTTCAAAGAGGATGTAAAAAAAAAATTAATATCTGGTAAACTTCCACAAAATAATGCTGCTGGATAAGCCACCTATTTAAACCAGTTTGTGACAAACAAAGCCAGCCGTGAGAACTCTGGGACTGGCTTCATGTAACAACAGTTAGTTGCAGCATTGTGATAACACCCTTCAGATCAGGGACAGAGTTATGGTGCTGCATGGTGAGATCGGTTAATTGGTAACCGAAAGTGACCAGAAAATATGGGTAGCTATTAGCTAGTTACTGCCTCTCCTGGAAATATTTTGGTTCCATGACATGAGAAGATGAATATCTTCATCTTCTTCATCTATCTTCTTCATCTTCTCTCATTCCATGAACTCTGAAGAAAATACGACAGCCGAGGCATCCATCGTTCGGAGGTTGAGCAAAACTCCGACCTGCGTTTGAGAGAACCGTGGGATGGTGAGCAGGAGGCACTTTTGACCGGTCTGATCTGAAAAGAGATGTAATTAATGGTTTTCAGAGAAAAGGTTGAAAATGACTCTGATATGTCTCCCGTTCTAAAAGAAGTTGAAGTTGATGGGCAACAACAAATTGAAATGTTCCATCTTTTAAATCAAAGATGAAGGAAATCTCAAGAGGCCTACCATACACATCTCCATCTGTTACAACTACCACAATATATACACAACCAACCACAAGGCTCAAAATTAACCTATGGCACCATGGCAAAAAGCTGTTGTACCCACAGTGTTTGCAGAGAAGCAGCTGAAAAATACACCTCATCCACAGCAGTAATTGGTCCTTTTTGTTTTGCTGTCATCTGCACTTCATTGCCTCACTGTAGACACTACACACATAGCCACTATTTTTCCATTTTACATAGAAGAGAATTATGCTTCAGTTTTTTTATTCTGTTCACTTTCCCAAAAAACACAATTTTTCTAAAATTCTGTAGCATGTTTGGGTTACGCACATGTGATGTAATCTACCACTGCTACTTTGTGGAAAAAATACCGTCAGTGCCTCTGTAAGGATAAGTTTTAAAGTGCTCCTTTTGAAGCTATTGTTGAGTTGTGCAATCATATGGTTCTGTCATAAGAGGTAAATCTCCTTGTCCAATTCTATATTTGTTACCAAAAAAAAAGTTTTTTTTCTAATTCCTGTCATTTAATGCAAAGAAAAGCAAAACATTCTCAAAGGCCCTGATATCAGCACTGCTGGTGGGTTACCTTTATAGATGCTGCAAATTACATGTGAATCACTCATTCTGCTGAAACCACCTTGTTGATGTTGTTGATAAATTGCAAAGTTGAGATTTGGCCAACAAGTCTTTACTGAGGTGTCCAAACATTTCTGCAGGCACCTTGAAAAGTTTGCAGGTTAAAACTCATTAACAGGTAGTAGAACTTATTTACAGCATTGGTTCTCTTTATCACTAATTCGTAAAATCCTTGTAAGAATGACAAAAAATCTACCAAGGTCAATCTACTGACAAGATGGTCAAAATTAACAGCTACAGTCATATCTGTCTCACCTTCCCAGAGCTTGCTCTGAAACTTGGGTTGGTTGCCAGCAAAATAGATATGTGGCATCTCTGAGAGAATGAAAGGATCTTCCTTCAAGAACGGATAACAGGCTGAAAAATAAACAGCACACAAAAACATCGCAATACCGTTTCAGGAATAAAAAAAAAAGAAACAACACACACATAAAGGCATTTGGTTGGGTTAAAGAGCAATAGTAGGACTTGATTAGTCACAGCCATTGTCAAATTGAGGAGACCAATCAAATCAGATACTGAATAAATTCAAAACCCTTAAAAGATTCTACTTATTTAATTTAATATCAGCATAGTACATTGCTCATGGAAGCAAATCACTTCTTTCAGAGATGGACATCTTCTTCCTCAAATTTTGGCTAATTGACAAATTATGAAATCAGGAATAACGACAATCGAGGCAATCAAAATCACCATCCAATCACGGTTCAAACAAAATTCACGGCAGTGTATCATACAATCACCGCTGATGCATGTATATGTACAAGATTGACCTGCGATAACGTAAACTTACTGCAGTTCCAAATCAGAGATACAGGTTGTGGTTTCTTTTGTTTTCAGAATTTGATAAAACTCTGCCAAGCAGTCACAACTTCATAAAAGAAGTAAATTTATTGTGAACGTGTGACTATTGGCTATCCTATGTAAGTGATGAAAAGAGATAATTTGGCTTCCAGAAAATTTCTTGATATCAAATGCATGCACTTGAGACTTTAAGATCATTTTCACAATGCAGCAGTTTATAATGCCTTGTGTTAAACAGCGTCTGTCAGTTTTATTCCATGAAAGAATGTTTTTTTTTTACTTTTAGTTGGTAAAATTACAACCCCTCAAAGAATGCTACAACTGATCAAGTAATAGCGCACAAATTCCTTGCTAAAGTTTCACATATCATTTAAGACGATTTCTGAACGAATTTTCAATTTTCTTCAAGAACTGACTTATTTGATTGTCTGAAGGACAATCTCATCTAACTAAACTCTGGTTGTCCCGTAGAACATTTAGTCATCTCAGAAGCCAGGACTTCTGCTAAACTTCATCAGTGTAGAGAAAAGCCCCACAGCACAGGCAAGATGAACAAATGCAAAAGCAGAGAGCAAAGGGAGCATCCAGATGGTAAAAGTACTAGACACAACATTCCTGCTGGTTTTACATTGTGTTTTCCTCATATAATGAGGTATGTGTTCTTAATATAATGAGGAACTTTCTTCCAGAGTGTACCTGACTTTTCTGAAAAGGGACCACCACCATGAAAATAAATGAAAGTTGCAAAGAAACTACAATTTTACATATTATTCAGGAGAGGAAAAGTAAAGACATCTCTCTACATAGCAAGTATGAGAGTTAACCAACATTTCCACTAACAGTTTTCCAGTGCTAAATTCTGTTGACCTCAAATTTTACCTTTCACCTCCCCCCCAAAAAAGGAAAAACACCAAACAATATACACTAAATTAGAGTTTCGTGCCAACTTTAAGTTCTGTGGACCTCAAATGACCCTTGCACCTCATGATAAGCAAAAAAGGGATAATCTACTAGCCAAAGGCTACCAACTTAACAAAGTTGAAATTCCCCTGCATAGCAAGCAGTGCATATATGCCAAGGCATCACATACATAGCACGCATGCACTCACATGTGCAAGATATCAATAGCTGTGCTTAAATGTCCAGTATTTGCAAAAGTACTCCTGAATGTTAAAATTCATTCAGTTTGTGTTCACAAATTGGATACCTCAAACAGATAAGTGACAGAATGCCAACACTGAATGGCTGCTGCATTATGTGTAAGAGGTGAGTCACAAACCTAAGGTATCCGGGGCAGTTGGGGCAATGTGTCCAGTCCTAAGGGTCTCCTTCAGTATTTCAAGACGATCCTCGTTGGTCGTAAACTGATATATATCTGTGACTGGCTGGCCTGATGTTCCAATAATTCTGATGAGTAAATAGATAAATAGTCATTGATCTAAAAGATCGTATCGATAGACAGTGTTGGGTTTTCTTTTCTATTACCAATTTATGACAAAATTGTCGATGGTATTGAAGTGCTCTCAAGTAAATATTACGTAAAGATGATCTAAAGGTACTATAACCATTGAAAACAGATGAGTATCCAATTTAAAAAAGCATAAATAAATAAATAAACAAATGAATAAAAAATAAATAAACACATAAATAAATAACACCTAAAAGAAAAAAATAGCAACACAAAATCTTGATACCACATCTTGATAACACAAAATCTTGATGATTAAAAGTATCTCACTGACAATAACAGTCTTGCAATTAAATTGTGAAGACATGGAAGAGAATCTGCAGATTATATGTAAACACACAGATTATTTAATCTCAAACTGTTATTTTTATGCTCAAGGTATACCAAGAACTTTTGCCAAACAATACATGGCATTGTTTCACACCTAGTCAAGACTAAAGCTTCATACACTACATTCAATCAGAGTGACTTCAAAGTTTTGCATGAATCCCCCAAAACAACTGTCTCCCTCCACTGTGGGTGTAAAATTATGAAATAACCCGGAAGAACATTTGAAGAGAATGTAAGACTGTTTATTAACTTAAAACATCTCACACTGACAGCATACTTTACCTGAAACCAGCGACATCGGCCTCGTAGGGGTTGGTCACACAGTTTAACGTCGGATAAACATTCGCGGTAGGGAACATGCATCTGTGAAGGGGCTGTTGAGGGAGGATGCCATTGGTGGGGTCAAACTCACCGGGCATGACATCCACTGGAACATTACTCTGAGGGGGAACATGTCCAAAACAGTGTTTGAGACAGGGTAATTTCAACCTCAGAAGGAGCAAAGAAGTCAATTATTTGCATAAATGGAGATTGTCTAGATTACTGCCCTTTCTTACCACGGTGGTAACGACCTACTGTTTTTTATTTTGGGACTTTTGGACTCTTGGTCTACCAGTTTACAAGACAGTGTCTGCATAAGTTCAAAACCACCTCCATCTGCCTCTGCAACACACTGATCAAAACTAATGATACGCACAGCCTCAGGGGCACAGGTTGTACAAATAAGTCAAGAAGGGACTTGCTGTGGGAAAGGGCGGGTCATTACCACCAGATGAGCAACTGATTCGTGTAGCATAAAAAATGGACCACAGTAGGCATAAAACTAAATATGATACTCCTAATATTAGAGACCTGTCAATTTAAATTTGCTATCTTGGGTTTATACGATGAGTAGGGTAAAGTATGCTACTGGAACTCAAATTACCTGCGACTTCTAGTCATTAGTGCAGTGATTTACTTTGAAATGTGACAAACCTGGTCAAATAGATAAGACTGAGATATGAATGAGATGACTCTGCCTTCCTACAAGACTTCACTCCTAGATCTCTACCAACCTTTTCACATTAATATTGGCTTTAAGCTCAAAAGGGGGAAGCCATTTCCACCAGTCAAGAAAGTGATTTGTGCCATGTGAGTTATTAGTCACAGTAGGTTAATATTAAAATTGATTTATGTCTGCAGTCTGTGTTGAGATTTAAGCTATGTCCAATGGACATCAAACAAGCAACATGTTGTTGACCTTTTTAAAACTAAGTTGTCCTGCCAAAGCCCCTGACATTGTTTCCAGTATTGTGCTCTTTAACATGCACATTCATTACCATATTTCATTACCATTTTCATTATATTGCTTTGAAAAATACTTTTTGGGTAAAACTTTCAATCCTCCCGAAACTATGGTTTCCAAATTAGGCTGTGAACTTTAGCCTAGGCAAAGTGATAAGAATTTCAAAATTTGATCCATGTGACACTACTTTACAGATGATGGCAGGCATAACACGTATAGTCACCCAGACCTAGGCACATGTAAATAATCACCACTGCACTTTACCAGCTAGTATGTGAAGTGTCCTTAAATGCCTCTGGTAAGTTGACAATCACATTCAAATGTTAATCCACAATGCACATAATACGCATGAAATTCTGGAAAAAGTTTCCTATTTCTCCTGAACAGTGTAGACAGAGAGGTTCACTTACCACAAGTTGTGTAAGGACTTTGTCCAATTCTTTCACAGCTTCTACTGTTGTAGCCTTAACTTTTCGACTCAGGTATTTGGCCTGTGGGAGTGAAAACGAGATCATCTGAAATGACTCATGACAGACAGACAGACAGACAGGCAAACAGACGGTGAGATACTGACATGCACAGTATGAGTGTTCTCATGGAATTGTATCTGCTTGGACTTGAGCAATATTATGACACATCTAGAACTAGTAGTGATGGAGCCACAAATTCTAAACTAGATTTGAAACAGACAAACTCTTTATTTTTCACCACACTTCTTTGTGGTATTAGCAGCATTTTTTTTTTTTTTCAAGGACTTATGATGCAACAGCACAAAGTTTAAGCACTTTCAAGGCCTTGAAAATGACACATTAAAATTCCTGTACTTTCTAGGTTTTCAAGGAATTTCTACACAACCTGTAAAACAGTATCACTGATCCATCCAACGTTTTGTCACAAAAACATTATAGAGATTTCCCTACAAAGTCAGCTCTCAGTTGAGTGGTAGAGCTGCTGGAATGGACCAGACAAAGTGTTTGTCTAGTTGTGATGTGAAGTTTACAAGTAAAATAATAGGTGCACAGGAGTTACGGAGTAAAAATCGAAGGCAACTTTAAAAGAGAAAAAAAAAAAAATGGGCATCAAATGAAATCCAAACATTTGTTTGCAAGCTCACTTTGTTCTATGGACTTTGATTATCAATCCTTCAAACACTTCAAAAGGGAATAATATTTAAATGACATCACAATGTATGTACAATACAGTATTTGTATTCATACATTTTACAGATTGTTTATCTAGATCATCTCTTTATCTCGATCATCTCTGCAAAGTATCGACGCAGTCAGATACTGAACCTTACAGTGTGAAGGACGCTGTTATCTTGCGTGTCTCGGCTCAACCCATCGCCGGCCAGGATGACTCGGATGACCTTCGAAAATTTCTTCTGTTCCTCCTCTGATCCCAGCTGACCCGTGATCAGATCCACCAGCAACTGAAGACCCATAAGGTTTTTCCCCTCCTGGCCCAGCCCCAGCCCAGACACAAAGAATATGTATCTAAAACAGAAAAATGATAACAGAAGCCATCAATTCTAGGACTCTACCCGACAGATAATAATAATAATAACAGAGATTTATAATGCGCACTTATCCACCCTACAGGGTGCTCAAGAAGCAATTGGAAAAAATTAAAAAAGAACTACTGGAAAGCTTCACGCATAAGGTGAGTTTTAAGGTGTTTCTTGAAAGTTGCAATACTGGTGCATGACTTCAGTTCATAAGGAAAAGTGTTCCAAAGACATGGAGCGGCAACATTGAAAGACCTGTCACCCCATAGATGTTTAAACCTGGGTTCCTGGAAGTTAAATGTGCTACTTGAACGAAGATTCCGTGATGGAGAGTACAGTTGGAGTAATTCCGAAACATAAGTAGGAGCCATATTATTACGTGACTTAAAAACAGTGAGTAGAATTTTGTAGATAATCCNNATTTTCTTGACAAAGTTACAACCCTAGCTGCTGTATTTTGAAGACGTTGAAGTCGCGAGAGCTGATTGTGGTAAACCAAAGAGTAAGGCATCTTTTTATTTCTTTTATCAAAAGAAATAAAAAGATGCCATCAACTCTACCAAACAGATGTCACTAACTCTACCATTTGAAGAGGACCCTCTCTTCATGTTGGTAGGAGGCGGAAAAGTGAGAGGAGTAACAGATCACACCTCAGAGGAAATATAGTAACCGTACAATGCATATGAAAAACATACATCAGTGGCCTTCAAGAATATTGGAGACTCCCTATCGGCATAACAAACATACATTTAAACATACATCAAAAAGGATTACTGTGAAGCGAATCTCCACCTCGACAGGAAGATGGAGAATTGGACAATGTGACTGTTATCAATATTTGGCACAATATTACAAGGCATCCTTCTTGGGTTGTTTTAAAGTGTCCAAGGTGCTCACAAGAAGACAAAGGAATGTGCCCATGCCAAGGCAGTCTTGGCTGGCAGGAATTCGAAAACTGTCTGCCAATCTACAAATGCATTACATTTCCACCTAGTGCAGGCAAAAGTCCATTGTATATTCCTGATAGAAAGTTTGAAAGTCTAGCATTTAGTAATTCCAAGCTCAATTCTATGCAGCATGGCAAAAATGTGACTCTATATACAGACAGGGACAAAAAACGGTAGAACGGTATCTATGACGATTAGAAACCACACCTACCTATCATCTTCTAACTCAGGCAGTGGTGAGGGCTGTTTAAGGGCCATGTAACAAGTGTCTTCTACATGGAATTTTCCATTCTCTCTTTCCTCTCCCAGCACTGCTGCAACCACTCCTGCAGAATAACGCGTGTGCAATAGGTCAGAAATCTTGCAAATGTTTTGCATTTGTTGAAACCGTAAGAAAAAGTCACCTTTCAGATGGAGGGAAAGCTACTAAAGTGGTAGTTTAAATTGGAGGTGGTCGGAGATTGAGCGACGTCATGCAGTGACATGCAACCAGCTACAGCTGTGATGGCCCACTTATCGTCATTTACGTCAATATTATGAGTGATTACATATCTATTATATTACTATAACTTACAAATAATATTCTGGAATAGACAATGCTTGAAAGCAGGCAGCTTTGTCAATTTGCTGTTTTGTTTTCTCGGCTGTCAACACCCATGCCACGTATTCTACCTGATGCAAACCACTTTTCCAGATGTTTTAATAACTTTTTGAGCTTTTTAACTACACATTTTTGACCCAGTATGCTATACTACAACATATGTTGTCTGTACATGCATACATGCTGCCTGCTGCTCCTTTCTGTGAGTCTATGTCACCCACTAATGTGTTCTCTCCTAGTCACACCATGAACAGGCACTCACATTTCAAAAGACTTCAAGCTGGATCACCTTTTAAAATACTTTTTCTAACTTATTAAATTCATGACTTATCCATGACCATGAAAGATCCAAGGTTTTCTATGATAAAGAAATGAAAAGGGCATCTCCCAAGTCCCAACTGCCTGTAGCATGGTTCATTCTATATACATCTGTGTGAGTTGTTGAGTTGTCCTGCTTACTCTCATCGTTCCTCTAGTTGTATCAGACCTCTGTACGTCAATCATTTTTTAAACTTGTCGAAACTTTCTGCCATATTTCTGTCATCCAAAGATTCTTATGACATCAGCTTTTTCATGCTTTCTGTTCCGTCTTTGATAGGACGACCTGCAACTAATTTGCACAATGCTTTTATTTACCTGTGCAAGCATTCTGTACATTGATTTCACCCACTAACTGAATTCTCTGCAGTTCGTCTTCCAGGATGAGCGTGTCAGAATTGCTGACGTATTTGTCTTTTTTCGGTTGTGGTATCAAGTTATGTTCTTCACTGATTTCATCCAGGATGTTTGGCTTCAACTCCATGTGTTTGTAATATGTCCCGATGATGCAACACCTCCGTTGGCTCTTCAACTGGTACAGCTTGCATATCTCGATCTCGGAACCTTCAATAAACGTGGAAAATAATTATTTGGAGTCTGATGAATAGATTTTCTAAGACATTGTTGATAGTTTCTGCACAAGGTCTAAAATTTAGACCCAGTTCAATGTGCAGTCCAGAGAGTCCATACTTGGTCAGGTAGAAGAAAATGTTAAGTTCTACTGTTAGGCTACAGGTTTGTTGCAAAATCATGATACAGTAATTTGCTTTGCATGTTAAATACATTATGCATCTTACAAGCAGGCATGATGGAGAAGTGGTAGTAGAACTTGGGAAAAATAGTAATATTTTAATCAGTTTTTCTATGACACATAAAAGTTGTTCAAATTTAGGTCCAGGTACTAATTTCAAGACCTGGACCTGGCAGCATCACCCAGTGCAAACATTTGCAGTACAGTTCGCATCTATCCCCACATGCTCTTTGCCCTAGCCCGGAAGTGTGCAACCTACGTTCACACAGTGGTTGTGTCCTTTTCAACGTAATGAAGGGACTGGGTAGTATCTTTTGATCTGGACACTAGTAAAATACCATGCGGGTACCAGGGTACCCACGAAAACACTAGAAACCACACATGCAGGTTTTGCCAAAAAATAGGCCAATAACTAGATGGATACATAAAAATGTCACTGGGGATGGTGGATGAAGAAGGGAGATGAATGTTTGCAGACTATCTCAATATACTGAGACTAAAACTCTTTTCTGTTTTACTGCGGCCCCTGAGAGGGTTACAGAAACACGACTCCATCTGGTTTCCCACACGGTTGCATACCCCTGTTCTGATCCGTTGTCCTCTCTCCTCTGTCAGTGTTAAACCGCATGTTCTCAATCCACGTTTGATAGTATACACATGATGCTGTACATTTCTCTACAAACAACACTTTTTCTGAGTAACCAGAGTAACTAAACAATACCTGACTTTTCTTGTTAACTAAATGCTGGTATTTCATCACTTAAATATTCAGGTGAGTCAGATTGAGTCAGATTAACTGATCTTTGCTTAGTGTGTTAAACAGTTATTCCATGTTCCTGAGGTTAGCATTATCTATCAACTTATTATACTTTTAGCAGTTTTGCAAATGGGATTACTACAGGGGATCACTGACCTCTTGTAAAAGTAAAATAGCAAATATTGTTTTTGAACCAATTTTGCATCAGTTTGAGAGCTGTCAGAGATTCCCTTCTTGAGGTATTGTGATAACAAGATGGGTGTCACAAACACACATACGTACATACACGCATACACACAATCATGGCTGCATAGGTTTCTCTTTGCATTGAAACCACCAATAATGTGCTTGAACTACTTACCCCACTTTCTTCTAGCTGCCTCTTCTACCCTCTTTCTCATAGTTAACAATCTCTCACAGTACATATGTGCATACTGTCTCTGGAAAGAACCATCTGTGACTTCGAACCTGGAGGACAGGTTTTTGTAGGAGCAGGACGGCCGTTCAAAGGTGGTCGGCTCCTTGGAAGGCATGGCTGTCATGAAGCAGGTCAGAATCAGCTGCAGTTTACAAACCCAGAATTATTAACTGTCAGCAGGGAAGTTATTTCTTATCAGCACAGGAATGTGGTTGGTCTGCAACGATTCAAGTTGATCTTGGTCAGCCACCTAAAAAAAGTTTCAACAGACAAAAAAGAAAAGGAAAACCAAGTGAGTGCTATGTATTAAAATCACTCACTTTTTAATTTTTTCTAGACAGATTTTCTTTGTATTAGTTTCCTTCCATTTAGTTGCCAAATGCAAAGCACTGAAGGAAGGATACTTACAGGCCATTGCAGACAGTTTTCTGACTATTGCCAACAGAAGACAATTCATACTCCACAAAAATTAGGAGTATTTTTATCTCTTTATTAATAAAAAAGTGAAAACCATATTCCAATAGCATGTTCTGTTTGGAATTTACACAGAAATATCCATTTTAAACTGGTTCATTGCACTTTTGGAATCAGACAGTGATGTCACTCAGGCAAAAACCTCTTGATTATCCTTTGTATTTCTTAATCATCTTGACTGTCCTAAAGAATAATATAAAAGTTTTAAGATATGTGACCTTAATTTCTATCATATTTGAAGGTAAACATACAATATATACCCAGTCTTCATTTTCAGGGTTAAATGAGGACTACAATTTCAGAGAAACCAAAGACTTTTCTTGCAATAATTTGTTACATTTACACATGGCAGTTTGGTAAGCTTCAGGCAACTGGAGATCTGTCTTGACCAGATAATTATTTCTTTAAACGGCAATATCTTGAATTAGGAACAAGCTATTGACAAGGTTTGAAATGCCTGCATGAAAAATATTCTTGCATTTAAAACTATTTCAATTGTCAGTAACAGGTGCCTTTAAAGACAGAAACTCAGCATGCCAGATAGTTTCAATTTGCCCAACCACTTTATGTCTACCCTCCCACAGCCTGTCTAAATTCCTTCAAATGTGTAATCAAAAGAAGGGATCCCTGTGTATATGAGCTACTTTGCATCTTTCGAATTTGATGTCAATCAAAAAGCGCTGTAACTTAGAACCAATTAAGAATTTTGCTATCCTGAAGCCAAAAATACAGCTTAGGGGTGATGACTTACTGCCTTTAGTATTTATAGTCATACAGGAAGATGTACTCTTTGATCTTGCTTCAAAGTTCTGTTTGAACTTAGAATATCATAACTGGGAGAACACGATTTTTTTTGCCACATGCATGTTGTACTGCCTGTGGTAAACTGCCGTATGTGAATGAGTATGGTCTTTTAGGCAGCGACTAGTCAAACAGCATGGACCCAACCCATCCAGCAAGAGGATTAGGAACCACACAACGAGCAACTTGCTGACAATGCATTCACATCCTGTAGCCCATTAGAATGAAAATTTGGTGGCAGACGGGAGAATCAAACAAGACTCATATTACCCCCCCCACCATGTCATCATCGGTCTGTCAGTCGTGAGGAACTCTGAAGGCGTGTACTGATGTCAAGTTGGCTACTTCGCCTGGGAGACTATTCTGGGCATTGACAATACGGAATGAAAAGAAATGTTTCCTAACATCTAGATGACATAACTTTAAGAGCATGGCCTCTGGTAACACCAGTGTTCGTCAAAGTGAACAAGACCCGATGGTTAACATCTTCACCATAATGAACTAGATGGAAGACCTCGGTAGGGTCTGCTCTGCAATGCCTCAAGTGTAATGACATTATTCCTAATAGGTCCAATCTACTTTGATAAGGTAACTCACTAAGGCAAGGAATCATGCCAGTGAGATGCCTTTGAACTCTCTCAATGAGTAGTATGTCCTGTTTCAAACAGGGATTCCAAGCTGGACTATGTACAGTGCTCCAGAATTGGATGCACCAAGAATTCACAAAAGGGCAGCAAAATCTCCTTGTCTCTAAATGTAAATGACCTTTTAACAATTCCAAGCATTCTCTTGGCCCGACGTATAATATCCGCAAAATGTCTACCAGGTTTAAGAGACTCATGAATCACCACCCCCAACTATTTTTCATCGTCAACAGTCTGCAACGTGACAGCATTCACCTCATAATTGACTTGGAACTACTTCTACCCACATGCAAGAATTTACACTTACTGACATTAAAAAGCATCTGCCAGTCCCCAGACCATTGATTTACCACATGAGGATCATTCTGAAGAACTGAGGCATTCTTTTCGTCAGAGATAACATTAAAAATTTTGGTGCTGTATTCATTAGCAAACTTGATGACATTGCTACAAATATTTTCATCAATGTCTGTAATAAAAATGGTGAGCAAAAGTGGACCCAAAACAGAACCTTGTGGGTACTCCACTGCAAACAGCTGTCCAGTCAGATGTCACACCACCGAGGGGCACACGCTGCTTTCTGTTGTGCAGTCAAGACTCAATCCAATTACGAAGAAAACCTCCTACACCATGAGCTTTAAAGTTGGAAACAAGTCGACAGCGAGGAACTTTGTCAAAGGCTTTCTGAAAATCCAAATAAACAACTTCAACAGAACACCCTGACCAACATACTGTAACAAGTAACTTTGTCCAAAACGATGAGTAGATTAGACAAGAAAGACTACCCACTCGTAAAGCCATGCTGAGAGATCTAAATCAATTTGAACCCTGAAAGATGATCCATGATATGATCTCTGCTAACAGACTCCATCAGTCACTTTACAAATGGGATGTCAAGCTGACTTGTCTATAGTTGCCAGGAGTACTCTCATCTTAAAAACGGGCACTGCATTTGCAATGTCCAACCAAAAGGAACAATACCACTCTTTAGGCTTTTATTAAATAAGACATGCAAGGCCAGACTGATGTGATCAGAAACCTCCTTTAACTCATTGGTACTAATAGAATTAGCTCCTGGCAATTTACCACATTTCAGACTCAACAACTTTCCCTTCGTGCAGTATTTTCACAGATAAACAATATCATGTAACTCTTTGTCTTCTAGCAACATGGTGCAAGGTACAGGCATGGACTGTTTAGATTCATTTAGATCAATTTAGAATCAGTGACCAGAAGAGACGTCAACAAGGTATCAGACAACTTAAAGAGTTGGTATACAGTCTATCTTCTATCTAGTTTTCTTCTGTTTTTTTAGTTTTTTTTTTTCACTCCTAGGTATTTCAAACTTACAAATTTTCTGTGAAATGAACAATTGTTAATCATGTGAAAAAAGTGTTAGAAGTTAATTAGTGATAGAGAATGAGGATGTAGGAAGTCTCGAACCAAGGATGTGACAGTAATAGTTGCATAATTTACCGGAGCCCACCGGCATCAAATGTTAATGGGGTCGTGAGAACTGGAGCAGACAGCCATCTCTGGCTTATCTAATGGCTTACCCACTACCCTATGAGAGCGGATCTGGTGGTTGGGGTTCAAAAATGCATACAATATGCATAGGCCTATTCCAACCTAGGCCTAGTCATGTAACAAACAATATATATTCATGTAGCATAAATACGTATCTATCCACTAACAGTAACACTGAATCATGACACCTAACCCGATTCCCTGACCCGATCCCCTTACCCTGTTTACTAATTCTAGGCAATCCATTCATCATTCCGTCTATTTTAACAGTGGCACGAAATCCATTCAACATACTGCAGCAGCATAGGCCTAGGTGAGCCGGTTCCATTTCAACAGAATAGATAGCCAGTGACAGTACCTGTCACTCCAAGCTCTGATTCTGAATTAGCCTAGAGCCAAAAAAAAAAACTGACAGAGAAAAAAAAACTGTTCCAATGCTCAGAGTTAAGTACTGAAACTTAGTTCATTAGATTCAGATTAGGCTAACACTGGATACAATTTCTTCGCCCAATGCTACTTAGAAGGCTAGGCCCTGCTCAGTATTATCCTAGACTAGAGGCGAGCCAGAGCCTAACTTAGGCCTGACACTTAGTAACACTAACACAAACCAGTAACTGTTCGACATCAACAAATTTGTTCAACCTGGCCAAAGTTACACTTATAAAATAAAGTCTTACAGTTGCAAGAAGATTCAGGCCAGTTGCGTTAAAAAATACCTTCCCATAGATCCCAGGACTGAACATCGGCCTATGTCGTGAACAGTTACTTAGGCTTTGGGCCCTAAATTACTGATGACATTGGAAACTTCTGAGTGCTCACATACATAGCTGTAATATTATTATGCATACTGCTGTTGCTGCTTCACGTACACATGCACACACGACTGACAAAAAGTACAAAACAGCGAGCCGGAATACACAGCATGTATGTAGTGCATGTGTTTTTGTTGTATATTTCGCGCCGTAAACGTAATGTATTTCAGACTGACCTTACTGATCACGTTTATAAATTTTTAATCGAGCTAAATTGAATCAAATTCAATTATCAAAATTATTTTAAGGTATTAATTATTTTTCACATACTATACAAAATTTTATATTGCTATATTCGACTTATAGAAATTGTTATTACTTTCCATTTTTGACGTTGATGGTATTGCGTTATTTGTTTACATCATGCCAGCTGTTCTGCGCAATTTGATAACAAAGCTTTGTCTCTAAGCTAGTGCTAATGTTGTAGGAAGACGCCAGCGCAGCAGCTTTCAACCGTAACACGTCTTAAAAACCGATCAGCGAATATGTGAAGATGTGGGAACCATACGAGATTGTCAAATAACAGTTTTTTTTTTATAAGTCTCCTACCACGAACAGACGGTAATTTTTTTAGTCAACCTAGAAAAGTAATATGTAGCAATTACATGTTTCTCAGTTCGACATGTACCATTGCGTACTTAGGCCACTTAGGCTAAAACGTTAGTCCTTCTGGTACCATAACTTAGCCTAGGCGCCATCAAGGTCGTCGATCTGCAAATTGCAACAGCAAGTACCCCTACAAATTGCTGGGCATGGTCATGACACAGGACGCAAAGTTCTAAATCAGGCATGTAGAAAACCATGGAGACAACCATGCTACCAATCAAATCTTTGAGGAACATCATTATTTGGGTGGAGGGACATCAATATTGGAGTTTTTACGTCCTGGGCGAGGGGGCTTTGGCCAGTTTCACAGGTTCTGGATGCAAGAATGATGCAGGATTTTCAATCTTTTCTTTCTCTATTTGTATTCTCCCCCCCCCAAAAAAAACAGGACCTTTTATTGAATGTTTTTTTTTCCTTCATTTATTTATTATTATTTTTGGGGGGGATACCTCCCTCGCTACATACCTGATTAGAGGACATAGCTGACTCTTTTTGCAAAGTGAGGCAATTGTACGTGAATCTTCCATGGTGTGTGTATGTCTAGCTACCTTCGAGACAGCTACATGTCTCAGTGATAATCGATATGCAACTTCTCACAATTTTCAGACCATGTTTGAAATGAGAAATCGGTTGGCTCATGCCAAGGAGGCCACCTGTCCAGGGAGTTATTCAGATGACGAGCAGACCAAAGCAGGCAGGGATGCTGAAAGAGAACTTGTCAACAGCTTGAGGGAACAAGGCATTCCAAGCAATCACATATTTTGTGGGCTTAGAGTGCCAGATGCTTTCCAAACCCGAAAATATGAGATTGATATTGTGGTTCTAACAGGTAAAAGAATGATATCTTGATGCAAATAAATGTTTCCTATCACAAGACAAAGGCAACTGTTGGCTCAATCCTCATACATTATCAGTTTGTGCTATGATCAGCCCACTGGTACATGATGTGATGAACTCAGCATAATCAATATCTGAAAGTGTTTTAATTGTTTTTGTTGACAGACTTGAAATTAAGATACTAATCAAAGTCTCCATGTTTCCTGTGTTCCTTGAACATTAAGAAAACAAAGACATTAACATGTTGATTTTTTTATCTGTGTTACATCATCTCAGTGCACTTCAAGTTCCCACTATAAATGATCCAATTAACTTGATCAAGTTATGTTGATACTAGCAGCATGTACTATGTAGACAACCTGCATGCCCTTCGCATATTCAAGTACAGTAGTTACTGTATTATTAGACTTCAAGATGTATACTTGAGTGAACGACTTATTCTGACTTTTTTTTGGAACAGAGGCTGGTGTCTACACTATGGAGGTTAAGAATTGGTCTGGAGAGGTTTTGCCCAGCAAAGATGGTAAGACTTGGGTTCAGAAGAAGCAGGACAAATGGAAAGACTCTGCCAAAGTTACGTATGAGGTCAACCACGACAATGCGTTAGAGAGTTTGAAGTTCAAGTCACAGTTGCTCCGAAGTCATCTTTTGAAGAATGAAGCATGTTTATCCCCAAAGTTCTTTCATCCACGAGTCATTTTTGTCAACCACTTGACAATGTTGGACAACTCTTTGGAGAAGTTGGAGGAGGTGGTCCCTCCTGGTGAATACTTGAACTTTGTCAATTCCTTCAAGTGGGGAGTTGCCAGCAAAATCTTGAATTCATTTGTACCAGGACTACTAACAGGTAAAAAGTGAACCCACTGTCTTGTTTATGTGTTTCTTCTACAGTGATATGTTAATAGGGATAAGCCAATAATCAGATCAGGGATCAGGCCTACATTTACCACTATCAGGAAAACATTGGATCAACAAAGGAAGCAAATTCCATTCTCCAACATTATCCAACATTCAGCAAGTTGAAAATATATTTGTGCCAGTACATGAATCTGTGTACCAAGGTAGGAAAGAGGAATTACCAAAGCCTTACAAGGGCTATTGTCTATGGGAAAAGGTAGTAAAGAATCCTCTGAAATATGTTCAGGGGTTTCTTACCTACTTCAAGAGGGCTCTTTTTTCCAACACATTTAAAATTTGAAATGATTTGAAGTCATGATAAAAGCACTCCAGACACCACATCATGATATATTTGCCCATGATTTGAAATCTGTGCAATATTTTGTTCTGGGAAAATGTGAAGTTACTGATTTATTTGTCAAGTTTCAAATCAATTCTCTCATTGCTTTAATTTGGTATAAGTGAACAAGCTATGCCATTTCTCAACAGATATACTGTACAGTACGAGTCTTCATGAGTTTTGCATTTTTGTAGACATTGTTTTGTGAATGAATTTTGCTTTCTCTTGTACGATACCTTTTGCAGTAAACATGTTTTATTACTGATCGTTATGTTTACTGTAGGTAAGAATTGGTTTGGCATGTAACAAACCTTAGTATTTATCGTTCAGTTTGGTGTACCAAGTATTATTCTAGTGTGTTATGAGAACTTTTTCTATTCTCTGAGTAATCCTTTCATGTATTGTTTTAATATGTTCCTTTCACCTCCTCTCCAACCCTACAGGGCAGTTGTCATACAGTGCAATAGAGGCAACGAGGCAGGTTCTCAATAAAATAGGAACATGGGATGTACTCCTCCTAAATGGAGGAAGGCAACTTATGGGTAAGCTTCTGTAGACTTGGTATTCATACCTTGCATCTAAAAAAATACAAATTGAGATAAAATAGCTTTTGTTTAAGTTTTATGTAACTTTTTAGGGTTTGTCTCTATGCTTTTTTAAGTTTTACCTTCGTAAAAGGTTCCAGTTGGAATTAATTTTGTCCTTCGCAATCCACTTTAATTCTAGATTTGAATTGTTTGTCTCATTTCAACCTTTGATTGAAAACTGGTGAATGGAAGTGATTCACTGAGTACTTCAGGTGTGCCAAAATGTGCCCGCTGACAGAGAAACGGTCATTCATGATCTGCTTTCGCTGGCATCCGTAAATATGCACTACATAAATTTGTGTTTTTGAGTGGTTTCTGTGTTTCCTCTCCTAAGGTGATTTTAAAGGGAGTCCTCATCTCTCTCCCAACCGTGAAGAAACGTCCATAGTCAGTTTCATCCACCAACGGAATGCTGCATGGGGAATGCTTTGGGCGGTCGTTGGCTACACACCATCTGTAAGTATTTCTAAGAAGACGTAGATCTTTTTACCTGGTACTGTGGCTATTTAGTCAGAGGGGTAAGAGGGATGGCATGGTAATGTTGATGTTTTTGTGCATATAAGAAATACTTGATGGTGGATGAAGGTGGTCCCATTTGAATCGATCAAGCTTGGCAACAGGGAGTTACTGGGTGAGTTCCAACCCTGGCCCAGTCACGGTAATTTGGGTTTTTTATTTACTTATTTACTTTATTTTTTTTACAATCTACGGTTTTCCCATCGTCACTGAGCTGGTGAAAAAAAGAAGCCAAAATGGATCTAAAATTTGCTGAGTTTGTTGTCGCTTGACGAGAAGTTGTCTACAGACACCATGCTTAGCATTGTAAAACAAATGTCCTTCCAAATGAAGGAATATGAATTGGGTAACATATAAGTTTGACTCAGGTTTATCATAGCTTTGGAGAAAGAACAAAGTTTTGCAGCACAGCTCCACTTTAGCAAAGAAGATAAGATGCAAAAAAGTATTTTCTTTTGATTACATTCTCAGGTGTTTGTGAAGATGTACCAACGAGGTGGCGAGGGCTGGCTGGGGCACAGTAGCTGCGGTTCTCTCTACATTCCATACAATGCAGAAATGACTTTCAGAGTTGCTGGTGAACAAGTTGATGCTAAAATACCAGCCAATGACATCGACAGCCTTGTTCTGAGCATTTGATCAACTTTCACCCATACCGTTGGACCAGCGACGAAGTGATCAAAATTGTTTCTAGTGTGAATTTGTTATGGTGAGAAGTGTGCTGTGTGAAAAGGTTGAAGTGAACTTGTGCTAGAAAATACCACTTGGCCTAATAGCTGATGGTTCGTTTTAGGTTTTACGTAGTTTGGCGATTTGGTGTCTTTGTACTGTAGGAAATATTCAGTTCACAACATTGCACAATTTTGCTTCGTGATAGATTCGTTTACCAATGTAATTGTTTGCACAACATGTACGGGAGATCAATTAAATGTGTACATTTTCCTTCTTTTTTTTTTTCGCTATTTTGTTTAAATGCTGCACTTTCTTGTCTTTTGTCTTTAACTTTGCACAAGTGCCCTGGGATTCATTCCTTTATCCTTGTAAAATCAAAGCAATAGTTTTCCTAGTTTGTGGGTTGCTTGAGGTTAGTGTAACTTATTTGTTTTATAGTTTGGTTTGTTTATTATTAACAAAAACTGTGGGTCCATCCTCTGGTATTTAAACTTTCTCTTGTAAATAATACGATGTGTCAGAAAATTCTGAAAAATAAGTGTATTAAAGAATGAGGTTCAAATGTGAACAAGAAAATTTTACTTTGGGTAACCCTCAGAAGGTACTCGTTAGTTTTTATGATCACCTTCTGTAATTCTTTATCAATACATCTGTGGTGCTAAACTCTATTTGCTTGTCTCCCAAACATGGCAAATGGGGAGATGTCTAACTGTTGAAGCTCAAGAAATGTTTGCAGTTAGTTTTTTTTTTTGGACAGGACAGGATCATCCTAAATTCTGTGTATCAGTTCCATTTACAGACGTGAAAAAGTAAAGATGAATAACAAACATAGAGGGCTTCACAGACATTTTCTTTAAGTTTGCAACACTTGCATCCAGATGGAGGGATATTATGTGATAAGTTCCTGCAATACTGTAAAGACATAATTTATTTTTTTTTAGACTCAACCACAAGTTTTCTGTATCTTCTGTGACAAAAAAAAAAAAGAGAAACCAAATAAGATAAAGCCCATACCTAGACAAAAAGGAAAAATCATATTTAAAAAAAGAGCATATTTATAGTTAATTTCATCAGACATGTTTGATGTAAATATACTTATTTATTGCATGTGAAGTATTCAGTGGCATTCACTTTGAAAAACTGGTCCCTAGGGACCAGATAGCAATCCATGGCGTAGTTCCTTAACGTGGTTACATTTTTATTATTCCCTTCGATTATTATCACTAGACTCAGGAAATAAAAAAAACAGTTGGTATGTACGAGTAGTGTACAGAAATTTTTGCAGTAAATGAGAGGTAACAAGCTGATTTTGTACCAATTAATGATATGTATTTATGGTAATTCTCAATAATCAATTAAAAGTAGTTGTATTTTCATAAGAAATTTTTCACAGAAAGAGAGAAAAAAAAAACATTGCATGTATATAAAGTGTTTTATTATTAACACCTTTATGTTCAATAGTATTGAATGCATAATTTTCCCTTTTTTTTCCCTTGAAGTGATGAAATAGAATTAATCAAGTGAAAAATAAGGTTTTCTCATTTTGTGGTCTATTGGTTGAACACAAAAACACTTTGATAAAAGTCTGACATTCCATTTGCTTGGACCTTTGTCTGATGAGCAAAGTTAATGGTACTTGGAAGCACTTTCATTTACTTCTATTGGTGCTTTCTTGCAGAAATGTACCTTCTGCTGTGTTGCGGAATACAACCAAGATTCTGTCTTGGTTAATGTACATCATTCGAGTTGACAAAGTATTCAGAGGGGTGGCAAACAGAGTTGTTTGAGAATAACCGTCATTTTACATCCAATCGACGTATGACTGGAGAGAAAGAGATGCTGTCCATTCTGTTTAGGTAAAAAAAATAGTTTTATTGATCTGTCTTAAGATATAAAGCTTGTTGAGACTCCTGAGTTGTAATCACAACAATCTCGAAACAGGTTGGTAGCAACTATCAGAGGAAAGTGAACCAAAATCTTATTGATGGCAATGAGACATACAACAGCTGAGGAAGGGACGCTGCAAATGATGCCTCCTCTGGATTATAAACAGAAGTGTGCGTCGTATTCAAAACTGTTTCCAGTGTTGAGATGTTTTGTTCAAGTTGAAATGTATGTTGGTAACCTTTGAAGTCTGATAAGAATTAAATTTTCTTTTTTTCTTGAAAAAAGTTGTTGCTGATAGTGAGATACTGGTTACTGTGGGCCCAAGGGTGTTCATGCCTCCTAGCACCAATCCTGGCCCCAGCAATAGGATCACAAAGTAGATGGACAGATGAAAGGACAAATAATGGTGTGTACATTCTATAACATGTTTTCAAAATAATAGTACTGGTTTTACAAAAGTAAAGTTCAAACTCTCGACAGAAATTCTGCCAGCATGTAGAGGACAGAAAGTAGAAAGATATGAGACCCAGTGATGTAGCTGGTAAATTTTTCATGGTGTGCCTGCAAAATATTCAAACTGTTCATACTGATAGCAACGGAGTGATTCCCAACTGATCCCTTAGTGGTAACTCCGCCTCCTGATTCCTCGCTTTCACCCCTATATCCCCCCAATCAGTATTCTCCATCCTCCGGATTCCCTTCCTTCCACCCCTAGTGGGTACCTGGCTCCATTATCGCCTATAGTAGGTACTCCATCTTCACCTGATTCCACTGCAATAACCTTCATATTTAACCCGTTGCTATCATCGTTGGTCTCTTCTCCATTCGGTTTTCTACATCAATGCATTGATCTCGTTTTCCGGTATTGCCACGACGATCTTAAAGATGATCTAACAGGATTGTTGCCAAGGGAGTGAAGCTTAATTTTTCACTATAACAGATTGTCTTGACAGATGTACAGCTTTCAACTAAACCATTAGGGTTAATTTGATAACACATGGACTGAGCCCTGTAGCAATTTTTTGTATGGAAGTAATGCAGACCTGACCACAATAAACAGATCTCTCGGGAGCAAGCGCAGGTGCAGTACTCATTTCAATTGTATTTAACTTGAAGAAGGCCTGCTATCTGCTTTATTTTGAGTTCTTTCATCATTTTCATGGATAGATTCACTTGCCAAATGAAAACTTATCAAACTATACCTTTCTGCAAACCTCCACACTAATCAACATTTTAAACACAGTGAGGCTGGCTTACACTGACGTGATTCAGACGAGCTATTGACCTAAAATACTTTGATGGATGTTAAAAAACGTGCGTCTTTGAAAACCTTTTGACGTTTGAGATTTGTTTTTATTGTACCTGTGATTAAGAGAGAGGCATTAGAATTGATTAACTTTTATGAACTTTTATTATAAATTTTGTGAAGATATACCACCTTTTTCAAGGCAAAATAGGAAGTACAGAAATGAATGGTGGAACCAGTCACAAAAAAAGTAACAAAGAGAAAGAAAATACTTTAAATATGATGGCACCTGAACAAAATAAGAGCCTTTATAAATGAATTCTGGTTTTAATTATTATTTATGTACATGTATAAGCTGCAGTGTAAAGTTGGACTTTAAAAAAAAAATGATCAAAAACAGATTTAAAAACTAACACAAACTGTTAAGACTAACCAACACAGACATATTTGGTCAAAACAGAAATATGTTCATTTGTAATAAATTTGATCTAACAAACACTAATACTTTACATCAAAATAATGGAAGTTTTCAGACAAAAGAAAAAAGATTTTATTGTATTCAATGGTCTGAGTTTGTACTGTTTTAACTTTCAGCAGGAATTTGAAATTTTCTTCATCAAAGCAGGGTTTTCCAAGGGAAAGTTTGAATGAAGCTTACCACTACTGCAGTTTACAAAGAACTGTTGAAAAGCATCTACAGACAGATATATTTGTCCAACAAATGCAAGTCTGCAGAGGAAATTGACATGTTTAAAGAAATTAATATTGAATGCCTTCTTTTCTGATCAGTCTCATCAATGGCCACATGAAACAATCACTTTACATTTGTCCAAAATGTATCCAATCAACATGAGTTGTCAAGAAAATTTGATTGTCCAACATGGTTTCTGCAAAGCACATTTTCCATTGAAGGAATTCAAGAGTTTGGAGTCACTCTTAGTTCAAGGCTTAGATCAAGTCCCCACAGAAGTTTGACTGGAAGAGTGTCATGTCTAAACATTAATAGAACACATACCTGACTTCATATATCATTCCCACCCTACCCCCCCCAAAAAAAAATTGGCATCTGCAATGTTACAGGATAACATTCTCTTTGTTCCTTCGAATTTTTCAATACTTTAGCTTTCATGTGTGCCATCTAAAATAAAAAAATTAAACTGTACAGTCATAACAGTGGAAATGGGCATTCTGATTAATGAATCAGCTGATCACATGACACTATAGGGTTGACAAAGCTGGAAAGAGCTAAACCCTTTTCATGTGAAAACCAATACATTTCATACGTGGATTACCCATGCAGGAAACCTTTAATCAATAATGACACTTAAAATGAATGACACTTAAAATTAAAAATG